>JAOPFK010000095.1:0-12193 GCA_026122265.1 Ammodytes dubius | reverse complement strand
TCAATGCAAATACTATATATAACTTTGTAGCATGTGGTTCTGTTGGAAGCATAAAAGATTGAAACCCTTTTGAAAAAAAGTTACAGCACATTTGAACAAATTTAAAAAATTTAGCTTATTTCGTGGAGCTCAGAAAGAAGCAATAAACTTCACTAAAAGCTGATGAAAAAATTTGTTAAATTTCAATGAAAATTACTATTATAAAATATGTGCATGTGGTTCTGCTTGGAAAAGCATGAAGACTTTAAAAACCCATTTAAAACAAAAGTTACGACATTTGAAAAAAGTTGAAAATTAGCTTTTTCGTGAGAGCTGCAAAAAGAAGCAAAACTTTCCAAAAAGGTGATAAAATTTCCCCCCCCCCCCCCCCCCCCCCCCCCCCCCCCCCCCCCCCCCCCCCGGGGGGGGGGGGGGGGGGGGGGGGGGGGGGGGGGGGGGGGGGGGGGGGGGGGCGGGAGTTTGCTTGGAAAGCCATAAAAGACTCTTGAAAGCCATTTGAACAAAAGTTACGCCTTTTTGAAAAAAAGTTAAAAAATTAGCCTTATTTCAGTGAGAGTGCAGAAAAAAGCAATAAAACTTCAGAAAGCTGTGATAAAATTGTTTTTATTTTTTCTGAAAATAATTTTAAAATACGTAGCATGTGAGTTTGCTTGGCAACCTGAAAGATTTTAAAAGCCTTTTAGAAAAAAAGTTCGCACATTTGAAAAAAGTTGAAATTACCCTTTTATTTCAGTGAGAGCTGCAAAAAGGAAGCAAAAAAACTTCATGAAAGTGATGATAAAATTTGCTTAATTTTTAAATGAAATATTTTTTAATCTGTGCATGCTGAGTTTGTTGGGCAAGCCATGAAAGACTCTTGAAACCCATTTAGAAAAAAAGTTAAGACATTTGAAAAAAAAAAAAAAAAAAAAAAAAAAAAAAAAAAAAAAAAAAAAAAAAAAAAAAAAAAAAAAAAAAAAAAAAAAAAAAAAAAAAAAAAAAAAAAAAAAAAAAAAAAAAAAAAAAAAAAAAAAAAAAAAAAAAAAAAAAAAAAAAAAAAAAAAAAAAAAAAAAAAAAAAAAAAAAAAAAAAAAAAAAGGGGGGGGGGGGGGGGGGGGGGGGGGGGGGGGGGGGGGGGGGGGGGGGGGGGGGGGGGGGGGGGGGGGGGGGGGGGGGGGGGGGGGGGGGGGGGGGACTCTTAAAACCCTTTAGAAAAAAAAGTTACAGACATTTGAACAAAGTTGAAAATTACCCTTATTTAGGGGAAAGCTGCAGAAAGAAGCAAAAAAATTTCACTAAAAGCTATGAAAAAAATTTGTTATTTCAATGCAAATTATATTAACTACTGTAGCTGTTTGGTTTGTTGGCAACCCATGAAAGACCTTTGAAAGCTTTAGAACAAAATTTACGACATTTGAAAAAAATTTAAAAATTAGCCTTATTTCAGTGGGTGCAGAAAAAAGAAAAAAAATTAAACTGAAACGATGATAAAATTTGCTTAATTTCAATGCAAAAACTAAAATTAACTACTGTAGCATGCTGAGTTTGCTTGGCAAGCCATGAAAGACTCTGAAAGCCATTTAGAACAAAAGTTAAGCACTTTGAAAAAAAATTTAAAAATTACCCTTTATTATGAGAGTGCGAAAGAAGAAATAAAACTTCCTGAAGCTGATGAAAAAAAATTTTGCTTAATATTTCAATGCAAATACTTTATTAATACTGTGGGCATGCTGAGTTCTGCTTGGAAGCCATGAAAGACTTTTAAAACCCATTTAGAAAAAAATTAAGCACATTTGAAAAAAGTAAAAATTACCCTTTTTTCATGAGGCTGCAGAAAGAAGCAAAAAAAACTTCACTGAAATGATGATAAAATTTGCTTAATATTTCAATGCAAAATATATATAATACGTAGCTCTGATTTCTGCTTGGCAACCATGAAAGACTCTTGAAAGCCATTTAGAACAAAAGTTACAGCACATTTGAACAAAGTTGAAAATTAGCCTTATTTCAGTGAGAGCTGCAGAAAGAAGCAATAAAACTTCACTGAAAGCTGATGATAAATTTGCTTAATATTTCAATGCAAATACTATATATAACTACTGTAGCATGCTGAAAAAAAAAAAAAAAAAAAAAAAAAAAAAAAAAAAAAAAAAAAAAAAAAAAAAAAAAAAAAAAAAAAAAAAAAAAAAAAAAAAAAAAAAAAAAAAAAAAAAAAAAAAAAAAAAAAAAAAAAAAAAAAAAAAAAAAAAAAAAAAAAAAAAAAAAAAAAAAAAAAAAAAAAAAAAAAAAAAAAAAGTTCTTCAGAAGTGGATAATTTGAAAATTTAACAAATTACAAATTTAATACAAGATGTGATTAGCTTTCAAGTGAAAGCTTGAAGAAGAACAAAATTCAGAAATTTGAAAAATTTGAAATTTACCAATATTTATACTGAAAAAAGAGAAATAAATTCGGGAAAGCATGAAATTGTTTTAAATTTAAGCAAAATTAAGAACTTTGAAAAGTAAAATTGCTTACCATGAAGTTTGAAAGATTAGAAAAATTACGACATTGAAAAATTTGAAATTAACCATTCATGAAAAACTGCGAAAAGTCTTCACATGAAAGGATTTAAAAGCTTTATAAAAATGAAACAATTAACAATTTGATTAGCCTTTTCAAGTGATGACTCTGAAAAAAGCCAAGAACAAAGTAAACTTATGAACGAGTTAAATTTGCTTATTTCATGAAATAAAAAAATAAACTTCACTGAAAGTGGGGAATTGTTAAATTTAACCAATTAAAAAATACGCCATTTAAATTGTTGGGAAAACCCAAAGATTTCGAAAGCATTTAGAAAAAGAAAAACATTTAACAAAGTTGAAAAATTTGCTTAATATTCAGGGGAAGTTCTATAAAAACAATAAAATTCATAGTTTGGGGAAACAATGAAATTTTAATCCCAATACAAAATGTAAGCATTAAAATTGTTGGGAAGCCTTAAATCTTGAAGCCTTTAGAACAAAAGTTACAGACATTTGAACTAATTGAAAATTAGTTATTTCATGAATCTCAGAAAAAATAAAACTCACTGTAGCTGTGATTTGCAAAATTTAAAAAAAATTTTAAATTTAACGTACAACATTCTGTTGAAGATTGAAAATTTAAAAGCCTTTAACAAATTTAAGCACTTGAAAAAAGTTAAAATTACCTTAATTTAGTAACTGCAAAAAAAGCAAAATAATTATAAATTTGATTTAGTTACTTTTTTCAAATGCAAAACTTATTAAAATTAGAACTAGTTCCTTTGGGAACTAAAAGCTTTAAACCCTTTTAAGAACAAAATTACGAATTTAAAAAATAAAATTTTGCTTATTTCATAAATCAAAAAACAATAAACTTCCAAACGAAATGGCTTTCAAGAGTCTTTATGGCTTGCCAAGAGCAAGAACTCTAGGCATGCTACGAGTAGTTTATATATAGTATTTGCTTTGGATAGTTTTAAGCAAATTTTATCATCAGCTTTCAGTGAAGTTTTTATTGCTTCTTTCTTAGCTCTCATGAAATAGGTTAATTTTCAACTTTGTTCAAATGTGCTGTAACTTTTGTTCTAAATGGCTTTCAAGAGTTTTTCATGGTGGCCAAGCAGACTCAGCATGCTACGTAGTTTATATAGTATTTGCATTGAAATATTAAGCAAATTTTTTAAAGCTTTCGGGAGATGTTTTATTGCTTCTTTCTGCAGCTCTCACTGAAATAAGGCTAAATTTTCAACTTTGTTCAAATGTGCTTAAACTTTTGTTCTAAAAATTTGGTTTTCCCAAGAGCCCTTTTTTTTGGGCCCTTTGCCAAGCAGAACTCGCATGCTCCCAGTAGTTAATATAGTAATTTGCATTGAAAATATTAAGCAAATTTTATCATCGCTTTTCAGTAAAGTTTATTGTTCTTTCTCAGCTCTCACTGAAATAAGGCTAATTTTCAACTTTGTTCAATGTGCTGTAACTTTTGTTCTCTAAAATGGCTTTCAAGAGGTCTTTCATGGCTTGCCAAGCAGAACTCAGCATGCTACAGTAGTTATTTTATAGTATTTGCATTGAAATATTAAGCAAATTTTATCATCAGCTTTCAGTGAAGTTTTATTGCTTCTTTCTGCAGCTCTCATGAAATAAGGCTAATTTTAACTTTGTTCAAATGTGCTGTAACTTTTGTTCTAAAGGGCTTTCAAGAGTCTTTCATGGCTTGCCAAGCAGAACTCAGCATGCTACAGTAGTTATATATAGTATTTTGCATTGAAATATTAAGCAAATTTTATCATCAGCTTTCAGTGAAGTTTTATTGCTTCTTTCTGCAGCTCTCACTGAAATAAGGCTAATTTTCAACTTTGTTCAAATGTGCTGTAACTTTTGTTCTAAAATGGCTTTCAAGAGTCTTTCATGGCTTGCCAAGCAGAACTCAGCATGCTACAGTGTTATATATAGTATTTGCATTGAAAATATTAAGCAAATTTTATCATCAGCTTTCAGTGAAGTTTTATTGCTTCTTTCTGCAGCTCTCACTGAAATAAGGCTAATTTTCAACTTTGTTCAAATGTGCTGTAACTTTTGTTCTAAATGGCTTTCAAGAGTCTTTCATGGCTTGCCAAGCAGAACTCAGCATGCTACAGTAGTTATATATAGTATTTGGCATTGAAATATTAAGCAAATTTTATCATCAGCTTTCAGTGAAGTTTTATTGCTTCTTTCTGCAGCTCTCACTGAAATAAGGCTAATTTTCAACTTTGTTCAAATGTGCTGTAACTTTTGTTTTAAATGGCTTTCAAGAGTCTTTCATGGCTTGCCAAGCAGAACTCAGCATGTACAGTAGTTATATATAGTATTTGCATTGAAATATTAAGCAAATTTTATCATCAGCTTTCAGTGAAGTTTTATTGCTTCTTTCTGCAGCTCTCACTGAAATAAGGCTAATTTTCAACTTTGTTCAAATGTGCTGTAACTTTTGTTTCTAAATGGCTTTCAAGAGTCTTTCATGGCTTGCCAAGCAGAACTCAGCATGCTACAGTAGTTATATATAGTATTTGCATTGAAATATTAAGCAAATTTTATCATCAGCTTTCAGTGAAGTTTTATTGCTTCTTTCTGCAGCTCTCACTGAAATAAGGCTAATTTTCAACTTTGTTCAAATGTGCTGTAACTTTTGTTCTAATGGCTTTCAAGAGTCTTTCATGGCTTGCAAGCAGAACTCAGCATGCTTACAGTAGTTATATATAGTATTTGCATTGAAATATTAAGCAAATTTTATCATCAGCTTTCAGTGAAGTTTTATTGCTTCTTTCTGCAGCTCTCACTGAAATAAGGCTAATTTTCAAACTTTGTTCAAATGTGCTGTAACTTTTGTTCTAAATGGCTTTCAAGAGTCTTTCATGGCTTGCCAAGCAGAACTCAGCATGCTACAGTAGTTATATATAGTATTTGCATTGAAATATTAAGCAAATTTTATCATCAGCTTTCAGTGAAGTTTTATTGCTTCTTTCTGCAGCTCTCACTGAAATAAGGCTAATTTTCAACTTTGTTCAAATGTGCTGTAACTTTTGTTCTAAATGGCTTTCAAGAGTCTTTCATGGCTTGCCAAGCAGAACTCAGCATGCTACAGTAGTTATATATAGTATTTGCATTGAAATATTAAGCAAATTTTATCATCAGCTTTCAGTGAAGTTTTATTGCTTCTTTCTGCAGCTCTCACTGAAATAAGGCTAATTTTCAACTTTGTTCAAATGTGCTGTAACTTTTGTTCTAAATGGCTTTCAAGAGTCTTTCATGGCTTGCCAAGCAGAATCAGCATGCTACAGTAGTTATATTAGTATTTGCATTGAAATATTAAGCAAATTTTATCATCAGCTTTCAGTGAAGTTTTATTGCTTCTTTCTGCAGCTCTCACTGAAATAAGGCTATTTTCAACTTTGTTCAAATGTGCTGTAACTTTTGTTCTAAATGGCTTTCAAGAGTCTTTCATGGCTTGCCAAGCGAACTCAGCATGCTACAGTAGTTATATAGTATTTGCATTGAAATATTAAGCAAATTTTATCATCAGCTTTCAGTGAAGTTTTATTGCTTCTTTCTGCAGCTCTCACTGAAATAAGGCTAATTTTCAACTTTGTTCAAATGTGCTGTAATTTTGTTCTAAATGGCTTTCAAGAGTCTTTCATGGCTTGCCAAGCAGAACTCAGCATGCTACAGTAGTTATATATAGTATTGCATTGAAATATTAAGCAAATTTTATCATCAGCTTTCAGTGAAGTTTTATTGCTTCTTTCTGCAGCTCTCACTGAAATAAGGCTAATTTTCAACTTTGTTCAAATGTGCTGTAACTTTTGTTCTAAATGGCTTTCAAGAGTCTTTCATGGCTTGCCAAGCAGAACTCAGCATGCTACAGTAGTTATATATAGTATTTGCATTGAAATATTAAGCAAATTTTATCATCAGCTTTCAGTGAAGTTTTATTGCTTCTTTCTGCAGCTCTCACTGAATAAGGCTAATTTTCAACTTTTTCAATGTGCTGTAACTTTTGTTTAAATGGCTTTCAAGAGTCTTTCATGGCTTGCAAGCAGAATCGCATGCTACAGTAGTTATATATAGTATTTGCATTGAAATATTAAGCAAATTTTATCATCAGCTTTCAGTGAGTTTTATTGCTTCTTTCTGCAGCTCTCACTGAAATAAGGCTATTTTCAACTTTGTTCAAATGTGCTGTAACTTTTGTTCTAAATGGCTTTAAAGAGTCTTTCATGGCTTGCCAAGCAGAATCAGCATGTACAGTAGTTAATATAGTATTGTTGAAATTAAGCAAATTTTATCTCAGCTTTAGGAGTTTTATTGCTTCTTCTCACTGAAATAAGGTATTTTCAACTTGTTCAAATGTGCTGTAACTTTTGTTCTAATGGCTTTCAAGAGTCTTTCATGGCTTGCCAAGCAGAACTCAGATGTACAGTGTTTATATAGTATTTGCATTGAATATTAAGCAAATTTTATCATCAGCTTTCAGTGAAGTTTTTGTTCTTTCTCACTTCACTGAAATAAGGCTAATTTTCAACTTTGTTCAAATGTGCTGTAACTTTTGTTTAATGGCTTTCAAGAGTCTTTCATGGTTGCCAAGCAGAACTCAGCATGCTACAGTAGTTAATATAGTATTTGCATTGAAATATTAAGCAAATTTTATCATCAGCTTTCAGTGAAGTTTTATTGCTTCTTTCTGCAGCTCTCATGAAATAAGGTAATTTTCAACTTTGTTCAAATGTGCTGTAACTTTTGTTCTAAATGGCTTCAAGAGTCTTTCATGGCTTGCCAAGCAGAACTCAGCATGCTACAGTAGTTATATATAGTATTTGCATTGAAATATTAAGCAAATTTTATCATCAGCTTTCAGTGAAGTTTTATTGCTTCTTTCTGCAGCTCTCACTGAAATAAGGCTAATTTTCAACTTTGTTCAAATGTGCTGTAACTTTTGTTCTAAATGGCTTTCAAGAGTCTTTCATGGCTTGCAAGCAGAATCAGCATGCTACAGTGTTATATATAGTATTTGCATTGAAATATTAAGCAAATTTTATCATCAGCTTTCAGTGAAGTTTTATTGCTTCTTTCTGCAGCTCTCACTGAAATAAGGCTAATTTTAACTTTGTTCAAATGTGCTGTACTTTTGTTCTAAATGGCTTTCAAGAGTCTTTCATGGCTTGCCAAGCAGAATCAGCATGCTACAGTAGTTATATATAGTATTTGCATTGAAATATTAAGCAAATTTTATCATCAGCTTTCAGTGAAGTTTTATTGCTTCTTTCTGCAGCTCTCACTGAAATAAGGCTAATTTTCAACTTGTTCAAATGTGCTGTAACTTTTGTTCTAAATGGCTTTCAAGGTCTTTCATGGCTTGCAAGCAGAATCAGCATGTACAGTAGTTATATATGTTTTGCATTGAAATATTAAGCAATTTTATCATAGTTTCAGTGAAGTTTTATTGCTTCTTTCTGCAGCTCTCATGAAATAAGGTAATTTTAACTTTGTTCAAATGTGCTGTAATTTTGTTCTAAATGGCTTTCAAGGTCTTTCATGGCTGCAAGCAGAATCAGCATGCTACAGTAGTTATATATAGTATTTGCATTGAAATATTAAGCAAATTTTATCATCAGCTTTCAGTGAAGTTTATTGCTTCTTTTGCAGCTCTCACTGAATAGGCTAATTTTCAACTTTGTTCAAATGTGCTGTAACTTTTGTTCTAAATGGCTTTCAAGGTCTTTCATGGCTTGCCAGCAGAATCAGATGCTAAGTATATTATAAGTATTTGCATTGAAATATTAAGCAATTTTATCATCAGCTTTAGTGAAGTTTTATGCTTCTTTCTGCAGTTCACTGAATAAGGCTAATTTTCAACTTTGTTCAAATGTGCTGTAACTTTTGTTCAAAAGGCTTTAAGAGTTCTTTCATGGCTTGCCAAAGCAGAATCAGCTTTGCTACTGTAGTTATATATAGTATTTGCATTGAATTTAAGCAAATTTTATCATCAGCTTTCAGTGAAGTTTTATTGCTTCTTTCTGCAGCTCTCACTGAAAATAAGGCTAACAACTTTAGTTCAATTGTGCGTGTAATTCTTTTTCAGGTGAGAGCTGCAGGTTGAAGAAAAAAACTCATAAAATGTGTAAAATTTTTAATATTTCTTTGAAAATATAAAATATAACCTATGTAGCATGCTGAGTTCTGTTTGGCAAGCATGAAGATCTTAAAGGGCCTTTTTTAAAAAAAACATTTGACAAATTTGAAAATTAGCCTTATTTCAGTGGGGAGCTGCGAAGAAAGCAATAAAACTTCACTGAAGCTGATGATAAAATTTGCTTAATTTTTCAATGCAAATACTATATTAAATACGGTAGATGCTGAGTTCTGCTTGGCAAGCATGAAAGACTCTTGAAAGCCATTTAGAACAAAAGTTAGCACTTTTGAACAAAGTTGAAAATTACCCCTTATTTCAGTGGAGAGCAGAAGAAGAAATTTAAACTTCACTGAAAGCTGATGATAAAATTTGCTTTAATATTTCAATGCAAAATACTATATTAACACTGTAGCATGCTGTGTTCTGCTTGGCAGCCATGAAAGACTCTTGGGAAAGCATTTAACAAAATTTTAAGTACATTTGAACAAAGTTGAAAATTAGCCTTATTTCAGTGAGAGCTGCAGAAAGAAGCAATAAACTTCACTGAAAGCTGATGATAAAATGTGCTTAATATTTCAATGCAAATACTATATATAACTACTGTAGCATGCTGAGTTTGCTTGGCAAGCCATGAAAGATCTTGAAAGCCATTTAGAACAAAAGTTAAGCACATTTGAACAAAGTTGAAAATTAGCCTTATTTCAGTGAGAGCTGCAGAAAGAAGCAATAAAACTTCACTGAAAGCTTGATGATTAATTTCAATGCAAATACTATTTTAACTACTGTAGCATGCTGAGTTTGCTTGGCAAGCATGAAAGACTTGAAAGCCATTTAAAACAAAAGTTACAGACATTTGAACAAAGTTGAAAATTAGCTATTCAGTGAGAGCTGCAGAAAGAGCAATAAAAACTTCATGAAAGCTGATGATAAAATTTGCTTAATTTTCAATGAAAATTACTATATTAAACTCTGTAGCATGCTGGTTCTGCTTGGCAAGCCATGAAAAAACTCTTGAAAGCCATTTGAACAAAGTTCAGACATTTGAAAAAATTTGAAATTAGCCTTATTCAGTGAGAGTGCAGAAAAAGCATTAAATTCATGAAAGCTGATGATAAAATTGCTTAATATTTCAATGCAAAACTATATTAATTCTGTAGATGCTGAGTTCTGTTGGCAAGCCATGAAAGACTCTTGAAAGCCTTTTAGAAACAAAAAGTTACAGCACATTTGAAAAAAAGTTGAAAATTAGCCTTATTTCAGTGAGAGCTGCAAAAAACAGAAAGAAAAATAAAATTTCCCATGAAAGTGATGATTAAATTTGCTTAATTTATTTCAATGCAAATACTATATATAACTACTGTAGCTGCTAAATTTCTGCTTGGCAAGCCATGAAAGACTCTTGGAAAGCCATTTAGAACAAAAGTACAGAAAATTTGAAAAAAGTTGAAAATTAGCCTATTTCGTGAGAGTTTTTTGCAGAAAGAAGCAATAAAAACTTCACTGAAGCTGATGATAAATTTGCTTAATATTTCAAAGCAAATACTATATATAATTTACTGTAGCATGTGAGTTCTGTTGGCAAGCCATAAAAAGACTTTTGGGGAAAGCCATTTAAAACCCAAAAGTTAACAGCACCATTTGAACAAAGTTGAAAATTAGCCTTATTTCAGTGAGAGCTGCAGGAAAGAAGGCAATAAAAAGCTTCACTGAAAGCTGGATGATAAATTTGCTTAATATTTCAATGCAAATACTATATATAACTACTGTAGCATGCTGAGTTCTGCTTGGCAAGCATGAAAGACTCTTGAAAGCATTTAGAACAAAAGTTACAGACATTTGAACAAAGTTGAAAATTAGCCTTATTTCAGTGAGAGCTGCAGAAAGAAGCAATAAAACTTCACTGAAAGCTGATGATAAAATTGCTTAATATTTCAATGCAAATACTATATATAACTATGTAGCATGCTGAGTTCTGCTTGGCAACCCATGAAAGACTCTTGAAACCCATTTAGAACAAAAGTTACAGCACATTTGAACAAAGTTGAAAAATTAGCCTTATTTCAGTGAGAGCTGCAGAAAGAAGCAATAAACTTCACTGAAAGCTGATGATAAAATTTGCTTAATATTTCAATGCAAATACTATATATAACTACTGTAGCATGCTGAGTTCTGCTTGGCAACCCATGAAAGACTCTTGAAAGCATTTAGAACAAAAGTTACAGCACATTTGAACAAAGTTGAAAATTTAGCCTTATTTCAGTGAGAGCTGCAGAAAAGCAATAAAACTTCACTGAAGCTGATGATAAAATTTGCTTATATTTCAATGCAAAATACTATATATATACTGTAGCATGTGAGTTTGCTGGCAGCCATGAAAGACTCTTGAAAGCCTTTAGAACAAAAGTTACAGCACATTTGAACAAAGTTGAAAATTAGCCTTATTTCAGTGAGAGCTGCAGAACAGAAGCAAATAAAACTTCACTGAAAGCTGATGATAAAATTTGTTAATATTTCAATGCAAATATATATATAACTACTGTAGCATGCTGAGTTGCTGCTTGGGAAGCCATGGAAAAGACTCTTGAAAGCCATTTAGAACAAATTTTACAGCACATTTGAAACAAAGTTGAATAAATTGCCTTATTTTCAGTGAGAGCTGCAGAAAAGGCAATAAAAACTTCACTGAAAGTGATGATAAAATTTGCTTAATATTCTATGCAAATACTATATTGTAACTACTGTAGCATGTGAGTTCTGCTTGGCAAGCATGAAGACTCTTAAAAAGCCATTTAGAACAAAAGTTACAGCCATTTTGAACAAAGTTGAAAAATTAGCCTTATTTCAGTGAGAGCTGCAGAAAGAAGCAATAAAAACTTCACTGAAAGCTGATGATAAATTTGCTTAATATTTCAATGCAAATCTATATATAATTTAACTGTAGCATGCTGAGTTCTGCTTGGCAAGCCATGAAAGACTCTTGAAAGCCATTTAGAACAAAAGTTACAGCACATTTGAACAAAGTTGAAAATTTGCCTTATTTCAGTGAGAGCTGCAGAAAGAACGCAATAAAACTTCAGTGATGATAAATTGCTTTATCATGAAATATATATATAATACTGTGATGTGGTTCTGTTGGCAGCTGAAAGACTTTGAAGTTTAGCAAAGTTACGCCATTGAAAAAAGTTGAAATTAACTTATTTCAGTGGAGTGCAGAAAGTGCAATAAAACTTCACTGATAGCTGATGATAAATTTGTTATATTTTTTTCATACATATATTAACCGTACCTGTCCAGTTCTGCTTGGCAAGCCATAAAAGACTCTTGAAAGCCATTTAAAAAAAAAGTTAAGACTTTGAAAAAGTTAAAAATTACTTATTTGTGAGGCTGCAGAAAGAAGCAATAAAACTTCATGAAAGCTGATGAAAAAATTTGTTTTAATATTTCAATGAAAAATACTATATATAACTTGTGCATGTGGTTCTGGGGGGAAAGCCATAAAGACTTTGAAACCATTTGAAAAAAATTACAGAATTTGAACAAA
>JAOPFK010000094.1:0-97222 GCA_026122265.1 Ammodytes dubius | reverse complement strand
CATCCTTCATTAGAGAGCAACAGCCTGATCCATTTCACATAGTGCAGTCCACTCATGTCTTAACACACTGAACACCCAGTCCAAAAGCTCCTGACCTCTAGGTGTCTCTATTCATAATTCATGTCCAACTGATCCAAAAGAAGGAAAGGACAGAAAGAAAGGCAGGAGAGAGAGGCAGATGTGTGGTGATTCACATTTCCAACTGTGTATCTGAATCAGCTTTTGTCTCTTCCATGGAGTGACTTGATGAACAGTCTCTGGAACAGGCATCTACTTAAATATTCCATTTTCCATTTTTTTATTAGGAATATTATCAGGTCATTTTGTTGAAATAAATTAGTACATCTACAATCATTTCTTCACATTCACTAAGATGTGGTTGTTTGGAGTCAGAGGTGTGCTCTGATGAACCTGGAACCACACCCAACTGTGATGTCACGGGCTCCTAGAGTTCACCTGTACTTCACCGCAGTGCAGTGAGACATTCAACCACTGGAGGTCAGCAAAGACTTCAGAGATTCAAACACCACCGTCAAACCAGGAGTCAAGGGAGTGGATCCAGCCTCCCAGTCAGCACCATGGACAAGAGCAGCAGCAGAGCACACAGCTTGGTTCATTGTGGGGATAGAGGCTGCGTTCAAAAAGCCATACTGAACATGTATATACTACATACTGTCTACTTAACAATCAATTGTGTATGCGAGACCGTATGCGGACCGTTTACACTGAAGCATTAAATAATTTAAAAAAAAACTTCCATGCCGTTTGAAAAGACGCAATGCATTGTGGGGCGGTTGAGTAGATAAAGTATCCTATCCATCCATACACAAAATCTTCCTGGAAGTTAGTACTCATCCGGGGCATTTCTCGCCTATAAAACTCGCATTCTCAAATTGAGTATGATATAGGACGAGTAGGATGAGTAGTAAAGCTTTTCGAACACAGCCTAAGACTACAAAGAACACTGCTAGTCACAGTGTATACATTATAATACACATAGAATACAATTTATTTTGTTGCTGCTTTTTAAATAATTATTTATTTATTCACTTGAATGAAGCACTGTTGCAGTGCATTAACATTTATGAGTGTTGTCATTTTCACAGCTAACTCCACTGTTGGCCCTGGGATGGTGTAGTAGAAACATTGATACACATGCTGTATGCCAGCTGCTCCTTTCCCCTCTGCCAGAGAGGAGCTTCACCCCGACACAATGTCCTCACACACGGTTCACTTTCCACGTGTGTGAACATAACCGTACATATGCTGGGGGAAAGGCCAAGGTTAAAGTGATAATGATTCATCCTCTGAGGACCATGAATATCTAATCCAGATATACAGCAGTCAGACATGTTTCATTGAACATAGTGTTGGTTCCTTCACAGCAGGCCACACTCTTTAGTTAGTAGACTTACTAGTCTGAGAGTGAAAGTTCAACTGCTTGACTTTTCATCCATCAAGTATCAGGATACATCTAGGAGAATGTCTGTATTGATCTGACCTCTAAACATGACACCACATTCCACAGCAGCACTCTCTCCACTCTGAGCTGTGACCTCCAGAAGTGGATCATTTACAGGAAAAGGTGCAGCTACTCTGTGCTACTTGTACTGTGATGCTAATGACTCCTGGAGCTCTAGTTTCCTCTTGCTGTTGTCCTGAATAAAGAGCTGCTCTGTCTATTTCTAGTGACTCCATCCCAGTGGTTTCCATCACAGCAGAGCCCCAGCTGATTACCTGTGACTCTGTGGAGGGCTTTGATTTATGACTGTTTTGCTCCTATAGTTTGTGAGCTCTGTGCTGCAACAATGCAGCCCTCTGCTGACATGCACACATGTGAAAGCTTCCCTAAAGACATTGGTCTGATTAGGCATTGCCTCTGACAGTGAGACAAATGTTTGTGGAGCAAAGCATTCCTTTTCTGGTTCAGATCCAGTTAAAAGTGTGTTGGTCTTGGGGTGCCCATAGCTCAGTGGGTAGGGTGTTCCCCCCCCACCCCCCCCGGGCCAAGACCCCGCAGCAGACCCGGGTTCGAATCTCGCCCGGGTAAGTTCTCTGCATGTCCTCTCCTCGTTGCCCCATTTCAACTCCGTCTCTCCAATCTGTCTAATAAAGCAAAAATGCCCAAAAAATAATCTTAAAAAAAGGGAAAGAAAGTGTGTTGGTCTCTGTCATTGAGTCTGTATTCCACATAGAGCAATGGACCTCATTGCTTACAGAAGTAATCCTTAATACCCAGGTAGAGAGAAGAGTAATACAACTATCTTCAAAATAGACTCAGGAGTTAATAGAAAACAGTCATTTAGAAGCAGTATTTTCTTCAGACTTTAACTAAGAAGTATTAAATGAATCTCTATCATCACCCCATATTACGATTTGCAAAAAAAAAAAAGAGTATGAAAAATCAGTATGATCGAAAGGTGCTTTGTCCTCACACTCTAGAAGAAATATCTTCACACTGGATGGATGTGAATGTTCTGAATGTGGTTGGATCAGATATTCCCTGAACTGGCTGAACAAACAGAGACCTGAGCGGTTCTCCTGAGGATTGTCTTGTTGAGTCTCTGCTGACTTGTTAGCTCGTTCATGTCCACATCTCCTGTCAGACCAAACCCTCTGTCTGTTTTCTGATGTGGAACTTTTACACTTGATCTCATTCTTCTACGATTCATTTCGTACTGGACTGCATGCACCCTGTACTGTTCCCAAGCAAGATTGCCCTCCCTCCCCACTCCCCCGCTAGCCGGTACTCACACTGCTCCTAAAGATCTGGGCCTAGGCACCATTACTTCTTGCCCTACGTCACCACGTTTATATGTGTACGGGTTTGGGATTTGGAGCGTACTACTTGTATCCAATAAATGTGAATATATTCGTCTGGCCAAATTGGCAGCAAACATTCCACTTTCCACAAATCAACATGATGTGTGGATGTAGCTTTTGAAGTTTTGATGATGAACTGGTTCTCAATAAATTGAACAGCAAGCAAGCTGTCAGAGAAATGGCTAAATCCCATTCACAGAAAAAAAAATATATTAGCCTAAAGACAAAGGGAATAAACATAGTTAGTTGCTTTCTCACCAGGATGTCAAGACACCATACACTTTAACCCTTGAGGAGCTCACTGGATTATTTAACGGGAATGAACTACTCACACATTGTTTACTCTGGTAACATGAACAGCGGCGGTCGGATGTCCCGTAAATCACCAAAAGAAGCTATCTTAAGCTAGCTCATAACCAGCTAGCTTAATCTAGCTGGTTATAAGGTTCGCTGCTCAAACCAAACCCCCACGCTTAATTTTCCAGAGTTTATGAGGGTATTTCTGCCCGGGGGAAGTTGTACAATGAAGTGGCTAGGCTACGCTAATAGGCTGCGCCGCCGCTATTAGTAGGCCTATCCTCAGCGTATCTCCACACTTTATTTATGTCAACAGTTACGTGACTTCTCACACCGTGTGTGTGTGTGAGTGCGTGAGTGAGTGAGTGAGTGAGTGTGTGTGTGTGTGTGTGTGAGTGTGGGAGAGTGGCGCTGCCCTGAAAGTCAGACACACACAGGTTGGCTGTGAGCGAATTGTTTCAGAGTTTCAGGGGGAGCTCAATACGGGAAAGCCAGCAACAGGAAGAGGGAGAGTTCCGTTGGTAGCCGACGTACGCACTTATAGACGCTGGCGAAACAAGTCAAGCCAGACTAGAGCTGGACAAACAGATGTGTGCTCACACGACATCACCAACCTGCACACTGTTACACACAGATGTGAACCCCTCACATCTCATGAGCATAACAACTGGTCATGCTTTAACTGCATTTTGAGGAGTATTGACCATGGATAAAGGGACATAGATGGTAGGTTTCCAGCTGCAGAAAACTGTTGACAGTGATTCTAAATAATAAGTCAAGATTATGATATTTGTCTCCAGTCTTTAATCAATACAATACACAAGGTGGTTGTAATAACTCTTGTGGACAGCCTGATAACTCATCTGAAAAAAATACTGCAATAATCTCAAGACAATGTAATAGGGTTTTTCACCCATAAGTCAAATAAATTAGCATACTTTTTGCACACAATATAACATATTAGCATCAGTATTTGACTGAAAACATTTCATATGCTGAAGGAGGCAAGGTTCTATTTGGATTAATACAAATACTTCTTGGCATAATACTTGTATTTGATTTCTGTTTTCCTATGTGAAACCCAGCAAGGTGTCTATGTGTCTATCATGTCAATGTAGTCCATCTGAACTCACTCATTTGTCCAGCATCAACACTCAACCAAATATCCAACTGATCCAACGGTGCCCTGTACTTCCCCACACATCCTCCTTCAAACACTGTGGTTGACTCTCAGTCATTCAGGACAGGAGCAGTTAAGTCTGAGCTGAATCCAGTTCAAACACAGTCAACAGGAGACAAAACCCTGACTGACAGAGCGTCTCCTCCTCCTCCCCTCCCCTCTCTTTGTCCTCCTCTGTTCTCTCTGTTCTGCACTCAATGGACTGGCTGGTTGCTCTCTAGTGGAACTGAAGTTATTAGAAGCTATTGTGCTGTTGAAAGGGGGGACCACATTGTGTGCCTAACACTACTAATTGACGAATGGTACGTTTCAATTCAACTCAACACTGATGGAACTGATCTCAGACCTGCTATAGGTAACTTTACGGAGAAGGAAAAACAGGCAGCACTGTGATGATGTATGTGTGACACCAGCACAAAGGAATACACGTATCAAATGGGAACATATCATAATTCATAAAAAAAAACTACAGTATGTCCTTTTAACCAACAGAGCTAAGGGAGCTAAAGACTGAACTCAGCTGTGTAAAACTTCTTCTGTAATTTATTATTCATCACAGGGGTTTGAAACATGTGTGTGATTCTGATGACTGCATATGAGCCACAGTAGATAATTAAATTAGTTATTATTTCACATTACCAGACTTCGGAGGTCTTAGTGTGTAGAGGGACTCTTTTTGGTGAATTTGCTTAATAGCCAAATGAATGTGTTCATGGGATTCTAAAGAGTTAGCATTCAAACGGTTCAGTGAGGGCTGAGGAAGAGTAGATAAAGGAGCAGCTGGTGGAAGAAAAGAAGAAATAGGAGGAAACTGAAATAAAGGTGACAAATAAATCTGAAGCAGATAAATCATTTTCCAGAAATGTCCCATTCAAAACAAGCAGCTAAATCATAAAATCCCATCTGCACATGAATATTTTCTACAAAATCAAATAAAAGACTATTGAAAAAAAAGATGAATGATTTTGATTCAAGATGGCAAAAAATATCAAATGATCTTTCATACGAGGAGCCTCACACCTGGAGGCATTGAATAAGTGAAATGGATTGATCAATAACAGCTTTTAACTGTTCCAGTGCATTTGCAATGACATGAGTGAAGGATATGTCAAGCTTTGTCCTGGTTTGAAGGACAGTGTGGGTGTGAGTGTGGGTGTGTGTGTGTGTGTGTGTGTGTGTGTGTGTGTGTGTGTGTGTGTGTGTGTGTGTGTGTGTGTGTGTGTGTGTGTGTGTGTGTGTGTGTGGTGTGGTGTGTGTGTGTGTGTGTGTGTGTGTTGGTGGAGAAGAGACGGAGAGAGGTGAGCTCCAACCACTGCCAGGACACAAGAGAGCAGCTCTCCAGCCCTGTGGCTCTGACAGGAGACAGACTGGGAGGGAGGACATCTGTCCAGCTTTGGATCACTTCTAGGAGAACATGGAACAATATGAGGACAGGATCAAGGACTGGACACTGAGGGGACACACACCATCCCTCTGGCTGAGAGAGAGAACAAACACTGACTTCACAGTGTCACAAAGTTCACATCATGTGAGGATGTGGACTTCATTTAAACTCAGGACTGCAGGCTACTGGCCTACATCAGACACATTTACATATGACTGCTTTACTATACTCTATTAAAAGGAATTTAGTCCAAACTTTAAACAACTCAGTGTGATCCACTGGTTAAATCCAATCTAATTTTTATTATCAGGTTGTTAAATGGTCATGTATACAGTGTGGATCAGCTCAGCAGACGTGTAGAGATCTTATAGGATCAGACACATGTGAGACACACAGGATAACAACAGCTCTGCTCCACTGAAGCTGGCTCAACACAATTAATTTATGTTCTACTAGAAAACCTTCAGAATCTGTAACCACATAAAATGTATAGTAAGTAATAATATAAGATGATTATAAGTTAGTGTATTGAGCTGTGTGCCGTGTGTTCTCCGTGGATGTGTGCTTTTAAACATGCAGCACTCCAACATGAGCAGCTTGATATGGACAACTATGTCTCTTCTTAAAAATGATATTTTCCACATCACAGTATTCATAAATGACAACTTGATTATGGGTTTCTGTTCAGTCATTAGTGAAGTGGATTATAGGAGCATTTCTACACACAGTAAAGGATGAGAAAGGAGATACTAGAACTGTCATATCCAATCAGGTACTGTATGTAAAGGTTTTTATAACAAACTGAAGAAAATCTATATTTTCCATTATGCATTTCTTATGCTTATTCCATGTCGATATTAAAAAGTCAGTGTGTTAATATGGTACTTCAAGCTTAGATTAAATCAACCATTCCTTTCTCCACAAATGTTCTCCCTCCTATCTTTCCCAAGCAGACTATTTCCTTCCACGCTAAAGAACAGCTTCTTGTACTGTCTTCCTATCTTTTCAGCCTCAACTTCCCATTTCATATGAGTGTATTAAACATACATGCAGAATCATTTAGCTAACATGCACACAAATATCAAATGTCAATGTTACATCAGTAAGTCAAAAACATACCGATACAGAAACGCATGCACACCCCAACAGAGTCTCAAGTGATGCTCTGTGTGAAATCACTTTGTTTTTCCAAATATAACTGTGATAATTAATATCTGTGAAATTACTTTTTCTCACAACTGAGACACAGACACACACACACACAGATACACACACACACACACTTTGTGTTTGTGTACGGAGTGTGTGAAATGTGGAGACGTCCATCAGAATGACAGACGTGCTCTGCTTGGTTCCTCAGCTGCCTGTCAAGGACTCTTCATTAGAAAGTGTTGGAGGTTAGAGATGAATATATTGAAGCTTTTAAAAGTCTACATTATGACAAACAGTGAGAACTGTACAACAGATGAGGAAACCGTGAGTTATCAGTGTGATACGTCAAACGTCTTGGAACCTAAAACGGCAATGGGCTGAGTGATGAAGCTCTGTATCACTTGGATTTGTGTCATTCAAAAATATAATGTGGGGGTCTCCTTGAATGTGAGAGGACATACTATGGGCAGAAAGGAACACAGCAGACATGTTGACCTCGCTCTGACAGAGAGATGCAGGACAGTTCAGCCTCTGTTCAACTCTCAAAAAGAAATGCACACAAACACACACAATCATCTAACCATGACATGATCTCCGTGAACAACACTCAGTGCGTTTACATGCAGACTCATAATCGGGTAACTAAACAAATAAGACCTCAACATGACTTTTAAACTGCATGTAAACACCTTTATCCGATCTACTTCGGACACAAAATCGGCACAATAACGGACAAGAGAAGTCGGATAAGAACACCTAGATAAGTCGTTCATTGTCGGCATTCTCTCTGCATGTATACAGGGATCGGATATCGCATATCGGACATCTCGTTCTGTGCTTGTGTGCCTGCGCGTTATAGGCTACACCATGGGTTGTTGCCGGAAGAGAATCGGACGTGGCTCTTTCAACACTTGTTGAAAGCATGATTGAAAGGGCTACAGCGCCACCTAGCGTAATGGAGACAGCCATGCATTGGACATTTATCCGATTCCTGAAAGGCCATGTAAACTCAGACAAGTGACACGGTGCGTTAAGTGTCTAGTTCGATATATGTGATAATCTAATCTAGTTGTGCCATGTAACCGCACTGACTGTGACGAATCAGACTGTATCTATCTGGTGTTTCATTGTAAATCAAGTGATGTTGTTTGCAGAGTCACATGTTACTGTAACAAAACAATTTTCTTTGGTATGTCGTACAGGGTTTATTTGTGATTATGTACTGCATCTGGTATGGTCCAATATGAATTATTTAAAGGTGTTTCTTGTATCTATTACATGTCATCATAGAAAAACAATATTAACACTTAAAAACCAGCCCCCGAGAAGGAGATGCAACATGTCTAAAGGAATCAAAGGTTTGAACTCATATACCTTTGTTAGGTAATGCATTCATCACCACATCAACACAATAGCATCTGGTTAACATACAGCTGAAGTGTGTGTGGTTTAATTTCAAATTAATTTAGCTACAGTTGCTACTGTACTGACAAAACATGGTGGAACCCATTTTATTGCCAAAGAGCATGCCCGGTATTATTCCGTCATATAACAGGCATTGAAGAAAAGTGATGGTGTCAATCTCCCCATGTGTTTGTAATGGCTGAGCATTAGCATGCAGGCTGCAGTGAGCTGAGCTGACAGGATGACTGGCTGAGCCAATAAAGCCATGTTTAAAAGTGAAGGCTGTGTGAAAATGGGTTCAATATTTTATTAGAATAAATCTGCATTTCCCTGTCAGCGTCAACGTACATGTGATTTTTAAAAACTGAAGACCTTGGCAGCATAATTGGGTGTCAAATAATGGAACTTAAATAGGCAAAGACACAGTGATTCAACTAATATGTTAATGTAATCAAATGTGTGGACACATATCGAAGCTTCTTCTACTAATGTTCTTGTACTCTGTATGTTTCTGTACAACACACACACACACACACACACACGTTGTGTTGTCATTACTTGCGAGGACATTACATAGGCTTACTGCCTCCACACACATCCTGCGTCTACCTCTGGAGCGCGTCGCCTTACCTTACTGCTGCCTCTCTCGGACTTTTCTCAGCCACACATAGAACGTCTCAGCAGCTGCTGCTGCAGCGCTGCTTCTAAAAGCCCTATCTTTCTACATAGAGTTTTCATAAATACTTCCCATTACAAATGAAGTTCTTTCGTGTCATTTATGATGCATATGATTTATATTGAGTCTAATATTGAATCTCGACAGTAATCCGTGTGGCCCGTTGCCTTTTTTTGCCACATGTTTGCTTGTTGGAAGTTATATTTTGAAAAGGGACACACCAGGAAATGGTGAAACTACAGTGAAAGCTGCCAGTATGATGTCAATATGACTCCCAGTAGAGTATTTCTCTATCAGTTAAAGCAGAGAGACCCGAGAGAGACGCGCGGCTCTCAGAATAAAACAGGCGAGCCTCCTGAGGTGCAGACGTGCCTGTGACGGGCATCAGCAGTGCGTCTGAAGTTCGATGTGTGGCCGCTCTAGGTTGATTACACGGTCAGTGAAAAACAGTCAGACGAAGATGTGCAGTAGAGGTAGGATGTGTGTGGAGGCCGTTACACTCATTTCCTGGAGACTTGGCCTCACCCTCTAACCCCTTATCCCAAAGTCTACCCTCACCTAAAAGCGAGACTTCAACCTAAAATGTCATTATTGCGTCAAGGTGACTTCTATGTTATCCCCAAAAGGAAGGTACGTTCTCACAATATCACTCTCTGAACAGATAAATGTCCCCACAACATGATAAATACCAGCACACACACACCTCTAAGATCCTAAATAAAGAGTGCTGAATTGAGTCAGCATTCTAAAAATTGGCACTTTTGATTTGTGGGCGTTCTGCGTGTGATCAACTAGGAGTAAATGCGCAACGGCTGCAAACAAGTTAGAAGAAATAGATTGAAATGAAGGGTTAGCTGGTTTCAGTGTTTGTACGGAGAGCAGGGTGACAGCAAGCGCTAAGATAAATGTAAAGTGTGCTCTTTGGCCTGGAAGCCCTTAACTCATCCAAAAGCTCTAAAATGGAATTGCTGGCAATAGAAATGCGAGTGAAATCCCACTTGCACAAACATTTAGTAGATCAAACCCTATGTGTTTGCCTCTCACTAGAGCTCTGCACAATGCTTTCCTGGAAGAAATGAAGGTAGTTTAAGCCAAGTTTAAACCAATTTATGTGGTACTCTTCCCTGCTATCAGAGTAGAGATATCAGCCTCATATAGGTTAGTTGAGGTGAAGGACATCACAACCTTGTCATTGCCTCTGTTCAAACATCCACCAGTGGCTTTTGATTCATCCACAACTGCAGAGCTCCATCAGATGACAGGTCAATCAGCTGCTACTGACAGCTGTGGGACCGAGAGCTTCAAATAGGATGTGAATCCACGTCAGAGATGAGTCCAGGTGGGAATCTCCTAGCAAGCAGAAGTACTTAGTTCTTGAGAGATAGATGTTTAGGTTAAACATTAATGTATTGAATGTAAGTTTACAATTTTACAAAAGGGACATTTTTAAATTTCATATTTTTCTTTAAAGAGCTGCATTTGTCACCTGTATTCAGAGGAACATCTAAACTAGAATAGGTCACAGCAGGAACAACACCAGGTGTAATTAATGACATACATGCTCGTTAGTATTATTAGTTACACCTGTGCTCTTCATCCTTTGACAAGTCAACATGTGTCCTGTAAATAACATTCCGCAGTGACAGTCTGGAAATACAAGAGGACACGTCGGGCTTTCATTGACAGAAATGACTGTTAGCACAGCCAGCACAATGATACATTGTTTTTTTTTTGTCAACAGGTTCGGATCTCTTTCACACCTTGTTTTGTCATGGTGAGTTGGTGAAGTTAACCAACATGCGTTACTGATTGGTTAGTCTTAAACAGCGATACCACACTTCTGCTAAAATTATGGTCTGAAAGTGAATTTGAGAAAACGTCTCCCTTTTTACTCATTTTGTGTGTTTCTGTATTAAATATGACCCAGTATATAGTGCAGTGTGATGACACACAGCCTCACCTGTCTGCAAAGGTCATCACACTCAAAACCGTGAAGCATGCCTAATATGCTCTGTTTACATGAACCAGAATTCATTAAAACATTATTGATAAACCATTCTTTCAGGGAAATAATATGCATTTTGAAATGTAGTTGACAATGAGATCCTGACTTCATCCAGCTTTAGTTTCATGATATGAGTTGTTTGTGTGAAACAAATATAATAAAATTATTATTCACAATCTATTGCCGTGTCTGCATTTTAGAATCCATATATTTAGTTGAGCACGCTTTACTCAAAACGTGATTAAAATCCTTTGTTCCACCAGGTCAGAGCCAGAGAAGTACAGGTGTAATGAATAGCATCACTAACGACTGCATCCCATTCAGGTGTGTCAGGTCCTGGGCCGTGCTATAGAGCTCACTGTCTCTGTGGAACTGCGCCATCGTTAACCAAACTAGGTACACCTGTGCTCTCCTGCTCAGACAAGCTGCCGTGCTGCGACCACCTCGCTGAACGGCTGCCTCTCACATACTTGTGTATTAACATCGCACGCCTCATATGAGCTGCAGCGCTGGACCTGCCAGCCATATCTCAATTGATTTTGCATCACTGTGGATATTAAAAACACTGTGAAAATGAGAGAGGTTGGAGAGAGAGAGAGAGAGAAAAAAACTACGGCCCTGATTTAACAGTCTAAAAATTATAAATAAATACATCTAGGGCTTAAAAAGAAAGAAATGCATCAGTATTGGGGTTTCATATGGTTAAATGTATGTATGTCTTCGCCATGTTTTCTGGCTTGTATGATGTCAACCGTAACATTTTCCCGGTCTACTTCTGAGCAAAAAGAGGCGTCTCTCTAGCCTGGCATTCCCAGACCTGCCACTAGGCGCAGGCAAATTAAATTTGCTGCGCGTGTTGGTCTGGACACCCTCCGTTGAAGCTTATCAAGAATACCAGAAATCTGGTATAACGTTTCAATTGGTTCTATCTAATATGGGCGCGCCAGAGCCCTTTATATGGTGCTCTGGGGAGGACGTAACCGGATGACGACAGTGACGTGCATGCGACGTCGAAGCTGTGATAGTAAACATCAAAGATGGCTGCGGATATGTTGTGTGAGTTTGAGACTGCTTTGGCCTCGACACTTAACGAATTGGAAGACGGGACTCATAGCTTTCACTAGCAAGTAAGTGGAATGTTCTGTTTTGCCGACCGACAACGGCAAACGTTTAATTGAACAGTTTAACAGCTGTTCGCTAAACGAACGGGACTTACGTCACTTGTGCATCGCTCTGATTGGTTGTAGTGCTATCCAACTGCGTGCAGTGGCATTTGAAATGCACGAGTAGGAGCCGCCCCTAGAGTTGGAAATTACTATTGATCGTCGCCAGACCCTCTATCGTTCAAGATATCAGGGTCAGGATTTCCAGGCTAGCGTCTCTCCTGAGCTGGAGCCGACATGCTCCCTGAGCCGTGTGGTGAGATGTGTGAATGGTTTCACCTGTTAACATGGGAACCTGAGTAAAAAGAGGCACCTCTCTCCGCCAGGTGCACGCCACACCAGTGGGTCTCAACTTCAGCCGGAGTTTTCAAAACGCTCATGTGTTAGTGTCCGGTTGTAATGTTTGCGTGTGAACAAAAGACCTGCACAGAAAAATATACGGTTACGAAAATACACCCTGTACTTGTGGACATGGCCTGACAGATGATAGAGAGAGGAGGTGGGATGAGTCACTTTAGATCAAAATATAAAACATTCACTGTAACCTAATCTAATACACTTTGAATACACATACTTTACTGCATTTCTAAAACATATGAGAAAAGTAAATTAGATCAGGTGTGCAGCCTATGGTAGATCTCAGCAGCCTTATCAATATTAATGTGATACAAACAGCTAATTGGACAACATACAAGTCTGTCAACAAATCCCACAGCAGGGAGTGAGCTGGCATTCATTGAAGCACGCCAGGTGGCCAGCAGCACCGTGGAGCACACGGCAGGGAGGTGGAAATATCACCTTGATGAATGAACAAGTCCAGTAGTTACCCACAATCCTCTGCTGTACAGTCATTAATGTGAGGATTAGACTGCACACCACTGCTGTCTGGACAAGAGCACCCAGGCATGACCAAGAGAGGGAAGAGGAGGAAGAGCATGATATGGACGCTACTTTTTCAATCAATTTATACTTTCATACACAAGTAAACTCAAATAAAAAATTATTAAACTTAGCTGAGATTAAATATTCATTAAGCAACAATGCTCATATGCACTTATATACAGTATTTGTTTCTCTACCATTCAAACAAACAAGCAGAGGACAAAGGCAGCATGTTAAACTTTCTATTAAACAAGGTCCACACTGGGAAACTTGTGAGGTCATCTGACAAGCTACTCCAGAGACCGGAGCATTACATGTAACATATTCTTCCTCAGACTCCACTTTAATCTTTAAAACAGGCCTGTGTGAGATGACCTGAGAGAATGCTTTGTTCATAAGCACTGAGCAGGTCTGAGACCTGTAGTGAAGTGAGAGCATAGTGCTTTAAAAACAAAAAGCAGAACCAATCAATTTCTCAGTTGTATATATAAGGTGATACATTCATCTAAGCACTGGTGTAACACACACTCACCCTAACACATGGAAACAAATCCTGATAGGCATTGTAGGAACAGGACAGTTTTACAGACTGAACACACTTAATGATGAATACCACACTGTATAATCCTATGGTTGGACCAACAATCAAACAAAGTCGCTATTTCTAACAGGCAACCAGGAGCACTCCTGCATTCAGGACTATGATGCACAAATTATCAAATTAAATATTTGTGTGCGGCTTGTTTTTTTCTCTCAAAGCCCCATATATTGCAGGTAAAAAGCAGAAGATCAGTTTTATTTGCTGTGGAAGAAATTCTCAAAGGGCTGTTGGATATTTAGATTTCTTTATTTAAAAGGGACGGCGCACATTAATAGACATGAGCACCAAAGTTCAACATGTAAATGTGCCAGATTTAGCCATGCAGGCTAATTTTGACCTGTAGTCCCTGGCAGGTAGAAAGAAAAAAAGAAACATTAAAAGAAGAAAAATACAAAAATACAACACATGAGCATATGAAATGAGCATATGATATGAAACTGTCGATACACTTTCCTAGCCAACTATGTTACTTCACTAACATGAGCAAGTCAAGAGTCATGTATTGATCCCCTTCTATCACACAGCTGCAGAGAATATATTACAAATTGTTCAAATCACACTGTAGTGTCTCGGGAAATCACTGCTGCTATATTACTATATGAATACACAGGGAGGTGTCCCGTCAGTCCAGAGGCATTGTTGTCCTTGGTGGAGTTGAAGTGTAAAAGCAAAATGAGCAGCTCTAAACACATGTATCATCCTCCTGATACAGGTAGCAGCTTATATTATGTGTGCACATTATTTGTACTTGAATGACTTGAAAACTCTACCTGAATTTTGAACTCAACAGTCATTGATGTGTTGCTGAAGAAAGGCTACAGATTAATTGTGGTGACAATATAACAATGACAATGTCTGCTCCGTGTCAGAACTTGCTGGAAACATTTTAGAGTCTTTCTCTCTCTTTTTTCCATGTATTCTTTTGTTGTCCCTCTTTGTCTTTTTATTTTACTTCATTCTGTCTTTTCCCAATCTTTATTTTGTCATATATAAACCACATATCCACCGAACATCTAGCAGTGTTGGCTAATTAGGAGCTTTTGTTCAACAAAAATACGGTTTAAAATCAATTTTTATTTTCTTCTTTCTTTTGCGTTTGTTTTTCCCTTTTCCTTCAGTGCTTTCCTCCCTCCTCCCTTTGTTCTCTTCTGCTCTGGGTGATAAGGAAGCTGCTTTGAGGAGGTTGGCGATAGAACAGAGTCCCTGTGTCTAACACTGTGGTGAACCTGATGATTATCTGAAAAGGGAAATGTTGCTGTTGTACCTGGCTCTGGACTGATATATTCTCAGGCTTTTGCTTTAGTGTCATAAACAACAACTCCTCAGATCCTCTGATTTGACAGAAACGTTTGACAAACAATACAAAGGTGCATCCAGAATAAATAAACTGCCAACATGGCAATGAGTGTCCATGCGACAGATCCTCATAGGATATGGGTAAACAGTTCTCTTCTTGTTGATAAAGTTAGACATCTCACACTGCGATTTGATGTAGCATTTATTAAAGGTTATACCATTATTCTACTGCAGAATCAGAGGTGTCTGAATACTATTCACATTAGGAGGGAAATTGTTGAACTGGATCAAATCTTCACTGATCTCCCAGTGAGTGCACATTTCCCTTCACTGCTGTGTTAATGAGAGGAGTGGCTGGTGTAACTGTTATCTGAGTGGATCACACCTTCTCCCTAACTCAGTTTGTAGCACCCAAACCCCAAACACACCTGCAGTGTCTGCTGGCCTTTATCTATTTACCCACTTTCCCACTGGCGTTTTTTTATCTCCAAACAGAAATGCAGCATGACATTATTCAGAGTGGAGCCACTGAATCAATCTATTCGCCAGGATCACTGCCTGAAGGAATGAAGAGGGAACAACTATCACAGAGATCTACACTAAGTATGTATGAAAAACAACACTGCTTGATTCACTGCATCACATATAAAGACATGTCTACAGATATACCTTAATATTGAATATGTCGGTATTTGTGTCTGTATGAAGAGTTATCAGTGAATAAAAAAGACATGCATGCTGACAAACCTCTTGCTGTTTGTCTGGTTACATGTGATAACATTACATGAAATGTTTAGTGGGATGATGATTTATAATCAGTCAGTCGTTCAGTCACTACAATAAACATACAGTATGTGAGCTCATAAGGGCTAAACAACCAGACAGCTGTATGACATATTAATGGATTTTGTTTATTTGAACCATAAGTAACATGTTGTGATTGTTGACTGTCAGAGCCTTCAGTCACCTGTGAGGGGAGTTATGATTTCAAAAGTTATCGATTCAGCTCAATACACAGATTATGGAATACACTCAGTAGCTTCAATGCAGCAGTTGAACCCGCCTATGTTTATCTAGTAAACCTAATCGTGTTTGTGTTGAGTACATAATGCTATGCCTACTCTGATTACAAGCCCTTCATCCTCTGATCCATAGAGTCTTGCTGCTCAGCTGACAAAGCCCCAGCACCACGGCCAGCGCCCGCCCCAGCAGACAGCTCAGAGAAGACCATAAGTCCTGACATCACCTGCACAGTGAGACAGCTGTGAGACAGACAGCTGTCATCCCAGTGGCAGAGCCAGAACAGAGGGAGACACACACCACACCACTGCTGCACCAGCTGTCCTCAGATATTCTTTTAAACTTTCACATGGGGTTCTACATGAAGCCTACAGCGAGGCCAACAAACTGAATGGGCTAACAACAGGAAATGGTAATCAATGAACAACAAGTGTTATAATGTGGTCTAAACAGAGGCAGCAGTATCATCACAACAGCAGAGCCTGTCCACTTATTGTGTATAGCTCCGCAGTGCATGATGGAGGTGTGTGTGTGTGTGTGTGTGTGTGTGTGTGTGTGTGTGTGTGTGTGTGTGTGTGTGTGTGAGAGAGAGAGCTCAAGTGTGGGCGTTGCTGTTTGTGTTCTCAGTATGAGTCTTATTTGAGTTTAATTTAGTGAAGAGCACTACAGGACGATTCAAGTGCTAAACACTGAGAATGATCCCAACCTCTCTGACAGCAGAGAGGAAACAAACTATGGGAACAGGCAGCTTCATGAGACACAGAGATAAACTGAGTCACTTTCTCTCCTCAGTGCAGCTGAACTGTACAGGGCGTTTAAATCACCTGTCACACAGTGTGATGTATCAGACTAATCAGAGCCATAGCAGAGCTGTGTGTAGCAGTGGGTCTGCAGAGTCCTACAGCACAGCAGCCTGAGAGCAGCTCAGAGGAAATGAAGTGAGGCTGGACTGTTGAGGAGAAATAAGAGGCTGCAGGAGTTCAGCTGTTTGTTCAAGAAGCTTTCACTCCACTAGCAGTTTATAATAAGGTCAAAGGTCATTGTGTAGGGCCATGACCCTTCAGTATGAGAGACTGATGAACAACCATTACAGAGCTGGAGAAAAGATGCTCACTGGAGAGATCAACACTTTGGCTGACAGAGCACATTGTGTTGACTCAAAGTAAGATGGAAAGCTATTATTATCATTATTTTGAGTAGTAGTAGAGGTTGTTGCAATTATTACCTAAGGTATGCATTTTGCATTACTTAACACTTTACCTGTTTTCATTTACATGTTACCATTCACACGCACATTCATACAAAGATAGCAGGCTAACTATCAACATTCACACGAGGCAAGGTGGGTGAAGTGTCTTGCCCAAGGGCACAACAACCATGACACAGGTGGCAAGGTGGGAATCGAACCGCCAACCCTAGGATCATTGGCCGACCCGCTCTACCACCTGAGCCACAGTCGCCCCACATGTTCAGACTGAAGCAGTTAGTTGAATTATCAAAAAGAGGGACAAAGGCTGCAGCTTTTACTGCTATAAAGTATTAAAATGCAATGCAATCCAAGGGAACTCCAGCTAAATTGTTTTCACTTTGAAGACATATACTTGGTACCCTTCCATAAACCTATTTATTATGTCTAACGGTACCTCAATATTCAATTTATTTCACTCCAGAAAGAAAATCATTCTTCCTCATTTTTCAATAAAAAGCAACTAATATGCTTCAGAGAGGGTGTCATTCATTCATCATTATACTGTTTACAACCACAAATGGCTTTTTTAAACACAGATGTACAGTATGTTATACAGCAATACAATCAGCAGACCCTCTCCTCAGAGGTCCCTGTTGTTGTTGCACTAGAACAGTGTCATTGTTTCTGCTGCAGTTATGAGACCTGCTCTCACAACTGTTTCTTGTTTTGTTACGCTCTCAGATAGGTCTGACCTTGCAAAGGCTGCATTTATATGTGTGCTGCTCATTTATCTTTCAAATGTGTCTGTTGTTGTTTTTGTAAACAACATGACAGTGATGGAGGACACCCTCAGTTTTCATGTTCAACCTTTGTTGCTGTAACAGCAGAGTGTTGTCTTTGTCTGTGAGTATGGTGGTGAGGGCATTCCTCTCAAATCAAATGTGTGTGTGTGTGTGTGTGTGTGTGTGTGTGTGTGTGTGTGTGTGGGTGGGTGTGTGTGTGTGTGCGTGCGTGTGTGAAATTCTTACTGTTTCTTTGTAAGTTCTGCGGTGTCTTTGTCGACCCTCATTCAGAGCAGACAGGTAGAGGTACACCATGCATACAAAGGGAGTTGGTTTAAATGTCCATCTTACCTGGAAAACAGAAAATAAAACAGAAAGACAAATTGTTAATGGTGAAAAAAGTCTCACTGTAAACAACAAGGAAGCAACACTGTGGAAGCTTTCACTCGGAGGCTGACTGGAAGAAGCAGATTAACTAAATAGATTGTTCATGTTATTCAGGGGCTTCAGATAAGAGCTGATCATTTTCTATTTCCCACTACCTCTGGCACAAAGCCAGTATGTGAAGCTGTTGTGTGTTTGTATTGGTGGGTGCTTTCTTCCACAGGGGGATCCAGGGCTTTATCACACTTCCTGTTGTATTCCTTTGTTGTCCCTCAAATCCACTTATTCTTCAGTTTCAAATGAGGATCTCTGTGAAGTCAATTATTCCGCTGCTTGTTTGTGCTAACATCACTGCTGCCTCCTCTTAAATAAAGCCTGCAGACAGCATAGTTAATAAGAGACTAACAAGCTCAGATAAAAGAGGCTAGTGACCACTATATACATTCTATCTAAACACACACATGATGGATGGTCCCTGAACACACCAGAGGTCAAAGAGTAAAGGAAACCAACTTTAACTTTGTTTGGTGTGTGTGTGTGTGTGTGTGCGTGTGTGTGTGTGTGTGTGTGTGTGTGTGTGTGTGTGTGTGTGTGTGTGTGTGTGTGTGTGTGTGTGTGTGTGTGTGTGTGTGTGTGTCAGATGCAGAGTGACAGTGCTGACTGTCACAGTTACTGCTCGTTTGATTGACAGCCACTCCAGGTGTGTTAAGATGTGCTCGTGATCCAGCGGCTCCAGTAATAGATTGTGATGTTTAACTTCCACCATAATAATCTGATTATTGGGATTAATATTATGAACTCAAAAACCGTGTCGATACGTCTTTAACTGAGAAGTCAAGTCCGACATGCAGAGATAATTTGGACTCCTAGATTGTCCTCAGTGGCACAAATGACACCGTTTGTATACTTATTGGATCATAGAGTCCGGTGACTTAACATAATTACAACATAGAGCCGTACACAGTCATGCTGAACAATTCAAAGAATGATCTGTTTAACACACACCTGCACATAAAGGGAAAAACAATAGATAACCCTCCACCTCAACAAACAGTTTGAAACCAAATTAAGAGCACAATGCATTCACAATACATTCACGTGCTCTTGAACCAATATACTGTACATTAACCAACTGTGCTGTGAATATCGGACTCCATATAAATTTACAATATCATCCCCTCAGCTTGATAAGACTAAATACAATATTGTCCCGCTCAGTTATCAATGTGGAGAGCTGTCATATTGCTACATGAGGTATTCAACCAGAAAGAGATAATTGCTTTCAGATGCAATAAAATGAGATTCTTTGTGTACAAGAAAACGACAACAATGGCAGGCGGTGGACCTTGTGTCAAGGACTGAACCGACTGAATATTGAAGTCATACAGAGTCGAGCTCGACTCATTGAAATGTAATTGAATTTTCTATTGTGTCAAAAAGCTATAGTCCAGCAACAATATCCGGATTAAAAGACTTGTGGAGCAGAAGGTAAGCTATACAGACGGTGAGCAAGAGGCAAACCTGAGCTGAGCTGTGTCTCTGCACTGAGAGCTGATGTTTAAATATCTGTACTGACCTTAACCTTCAAACAAAGCTAATGGAGCCGACAAGATAAACACCGCAGTGGCTCTCTGCTATACTCTATGAATGTCCCTGCCGAACACAATGGGACAGCGGATTACTTAAGCAAAGCACCATAATACTGTTTACCTGTTTCATTAAACACACACACACACACACACACACACACACACACACACACACACACACACACACACACACACACACACACACCACACACACACACACACAAACACGCACGCACCACATACGCACAGACACACCTCCAATCAGACTGAAGTTTAACCAGCTCTTAATCCACTGGCTTCAATGAGAGCTGATTGATATCCTCCTGGAATACGACTGAATAAGTGAACACACAACCATCTCTCTCCTACAATACACAATGACGGAGATTTTCATTAGCAAGAGAAGCACACACACACACACACACACACACACACACACACACACACACACACACACACACACACACACACACACACACACACACACACACACACACACACACACACACACACACACACACACACACACACACACACACACACACACACACACAGGCACATGTTGAACTGACATATAAAGCTTATTTTCTCATTCCGAGGATCAGTCTACCCAGTGAAATATCACAATCCAACTCTCCTGTGTTCTCATATCCATCTGAACTCACAGTGGGAGGCAGACGTGCAGAACAACAAAAGCCCTGAACAAAAAGCTGCTCGTGTCACATGGAGATCATTTCATATCCAGACAGAGGCCAGATATGTGTTATATATAGAAAACATGTTCTCTGTTATTTAGGGAGTTCATAAGAAGTCACACAAAGAGCCAGCAACATTTTTTAGAAACATGTCCTTCAGAATAAACAGCAGGTCCATGACATATGTGTGGAATAGAAATAAACTTTTGCTTAATAGTTAAATCCAAAACTCAAGTGACTGCAGACAAACTGTAGATCATGTATGTTCATTGTGCTCTGACACAGTTCAATAGTTAAGAGCCTGGCGATCAGGTGGTCTCTAAAAATATAATCTGATCAGATTACAGTGATATTCCGTCCTATTAAAAAAAACCTGAAGAAAAATGCATTCATAATGTTTGATTCTTAGCCAGAATGTTTTGAATATTGCATTAAAAGAGGCGATAGTTTAAACAACATTTAACCTGAACCTTGACAAGCATAAACAAAGTTCAAAAACAACGACACCAAGCAAAGCTCTTTTTCTTTCATATTTATTCGTGTGATAATTTCAACTGTCCTAGTTTTGATCAGCAGGGGAAAATACCATATCAAGTTTCATCTTCACCTCATTAAGATAAAAGAAAGAAACTCAGAATAAACATATCACAAACACGTGACAATGTTTAGAGCTCAAAAGGAGAGGTGGATGACAGCAGTGTGGTTAATGCTGGATCCACACAAAACTGCAGACTGTAAAATTCAAAAACATGGGTGGATTTAAAATGAAAAAAACTCAACATCTGCCGCCTGTCCGGCTTCATATTAGCAGGAATCTAATGTACAACGTCACACTCCAAAACATCCAACATACATTACACTGACTGAGCAAAGCATCTGTCTGCCTTCACCTGGGTCCTGATTTAACTCCATGTAGTTATTCCAGTCCACATACATACTATAAACACTACACAACTTTTCACGCGATGTGACAGTCGCAAACAATCTTCCAATGTCGGACTGAAATCTCAGGAGTCGTGCTGGAGTTGTGGTGCACGCCCGCATGCACCAAGCACGACACAGGAGGAGCGGCATTAGTCGCGACCTGTGTCCGCCTGTGAGGCACTTATTTCGGACACTTTTTCCTAGCATCCTCGGCTGGAGAACCAGGCTGACAGCCGCGCAACCTTAACACTTTACCGTCAAATTTAGGGTTAGGAGTTAAAGTTATTGGGGGACGAGATCAGCAAATAAAGCTGGTCAAATAACTAAAGGAAGTCCCCCACTAGGAATATTGAATTAACTTTTTTTTTAATTAAATGATCACAATTGTGTTTGTGGAAATAATTTTCAAAATGTCACTGTGACTGAAAACTAATGACTAGTTGTCTTCAGGTGTGAGTTGATTGTCTTTAGATGTAAGAGGGTTTCAGTCTATAGTCTTTTCAAAGTCTTTTAAAAGTCCTCTAGTGTAAGCCCAGCATTACTACAACACCAGCATTTTCAGCAAAGTGATCTTCATCAGAACCAACACAATTCATTCTGATCTGGCTTCAGACAATCTGCCAGAAAAATATTGACTGTCGCCATCAGAAGAAGCAAGGATGTTTACTGTCTGGATGTAATAGAGGATGACAGAGTGAGTGCATCATTGAGCTCCTCCTGTACCTGTGTGGTCACAATGATACTCAGCAGATGATGAACCATTACAGAGTGAAACAGCAGGAGGAATTATTCACATCACAGAGAGTAGAGCTGAGCTCAGTTAAGACGACCAAGACAAATGATTCAGACAAGCATTACCAAATGGCTCATCACCATTACATTTAAAACACTGCAGTTACTGTACATCTCTAGTTACTCCCATTACATCTGAAATTGGTAGTGTTGTGTTGAGCATTTAAACTCTGACGTTACAGGTAACTGAAGATGAAACCCCAGGATGAGCTAAGAAAATAATAAATCACAATATACTGTACATTGTGAATGTAATGTGATGTACAAAACAGGAAGAAATAAACAAACATCATCTATAAAGTGGCAAGTTAAGTGGCCATGTTTTCCGCAAAAAGCCCAAACTGTCTGTACATAACCTTTAGAGACAGGATTCAAAGTAAAAAGCCTCTGTTGGTTTTTGTAAAAGGTCAAGCACTCTCTGTGATGTTTAATGCTCACTCCACACACCAGCAACAGGCCCAGTTGGACACTAAGCAGGACAAGTCACTCTACCTCTGGTAGCTGACAAGCTGCTCACTCCTGTCTCCAGCAGACCTGATGCTGTTTGTACTGATGACGTCTCACTGCGCTGCTGATCGATCGCTGTGCTGCTTTTGTTAGCGCTCCATTACCAGCTCACCTTTTAGGGTTGAGCTACTTACAGTCTGAAGAGCAGCATTAATGCTGACATTCAAGTATACAAGGAGACGTGGAGAGGGGAAACAGCTGAACTGACAGAGTGATATTCTCTTTCTTGCATACTATATTCTAAAGTTTTACAGATTCATTTAAGCTCATTAATTAGACGGGATGCGTGCTATCTTTTAAAACGTAAAGCATCATGTCGTTAATTTGACCCAGTTGTTGATGTAAGAGTGGACATGTCCGTCTTAAATCAGTTTTAACCAGTCAGTTGTGCATTCAATCCCTCCAAAGTAAAACACTCAGCAGGTTAAGTACAGTATGTAAGTCACTGTTGGCTCTTCACTGATGCATTACAGGTGCAGCATTAAAACAAACTCCTCTGTGTCTCAGCTGCTCAATGCATCAATCTGTGATTAAATACATATCCTGTAAATTCATTTGTGTCAGACCACCATCATGTAATTAGATGACCAGCCTTCAAACATGTTGAGTAGATGACTGATTATACTCTGAATCTACTGTTGTCATCATACATAATTAATAACATTTTCAATTAAATAAAAGGTGCGTGTGTGTGTGTGTGTGTGTGTGTGTGTGTGTGTGTGTGCCTGTGTGTGTGTGTTAGTCTGTGTGTGTGTGTAATATGTTGAATCTCTGTCTGATATTTCTTTCATTGTGTGACTGATTTTTCAGATTTAAACCAGAAAGAGGCTAATATGTAACACCTGAGTATCCTAAGGTAACTATTGCACACACAGATAGCGTACCACAACCATTGCGTAAACACAAATCAGATTAGAACACATTATGTTAATAACTGTGCTGTCGTTATTATCTGATACATATTTTGAGCAGATCCATAATTGTTAGTCATTAAAATGGAAGTGTGGGAGAGGGTGTCATTTTTCAGCCCTAATAGCTTTCACATCTAACCGCTACTGTGTCTAAACATGTCATTATAGCTTTGGGACTGTGAGACTCATTAAAGGGAGACGTGACGAGATTAAGGATCCAACTAAAACAGACAATCAGTCCTCCCCTCGCTGTCTCCCTGTCTCTGTGTGTGTCTCATTGTGAACTCAAGAAGCAAACTAATCACCCATTAAAACTACAAAGGTAAATGTATCCAAATTAATTGGATGAACCCTATAGAAAAGGACAGAGATGCTCCATGATTGACTACAGACTACAAGCTGCAGTCAGCCTGATGAGCAGCAGTTCAACATAATAGAGCTTCATCAACTGCATATGTCTAAACACTATGTGCTGACAAATCAACAAAAACACAAAGAAAACTAAATGTAGTTGAATGCAATGTCAACTGAATCAGTCAGCATTCAGCATGTAGTTTATTATTGACATCTGCTCTAAGCTGACCTGAACTGAACTCCCTGTTTTGTCATAAACAGTCCCTTTTCAGCATTTTTTATTTTTGTTGCACTCCGAGATATGACTCCAAAGAAAAGCTGGCAAAGCTTTACATTTTAGAGCAACAGTATAAACTCAAAAGGATGCAGGGGAGAAATAAAAATAGAGTTGAGAGAGAGATGGGAGTATGCGACTCTGCAACTTTAAATACACATAAAAAAGCAACCTAAACACAGTGAGCCATTGTAGCTGATATACAGTGAGAAAACAGTATGGCCTCCATGTTTTAGTTGTTCTACTTAATGTTGTACACAGTACTATTGATCGTGGTGGCTTCAAACCAATACTGATTCACTTATCAGTTATTCCAACTTCCCATTAAGTGATGCTGAATGAAGGAAGAAATCCCAGGGTGAACAATACTGAGATATACAAACTGTCATGGTGTGAAAGGAGACTATATAGAGCACTGGAGCACATCTTAGGAACTGATAAGTAAAAAGAAAGACAGGTGACAGGTGATCAATAATCCATGTGTAAGAGAAGGTAAGTATAGGTTTAGACATGGGAAGTGTGAGGCTGAGCTGCTTTTATCAAACCTGTCAATACTAAAGCACAACGTGTCAAAATGAGGATCCAGTCTGTCTCAGGCAGAGTGATGAAACATCTTTGAAGTGGGAAACAGAAATCTCTTCAACAGAGGAACAAGAAACACACAGCCTTTGTGCGTGCATGTGTGCGTGCCATAAGCTTCATTTTATTTTAGGATGTAGAAAATCCCTACTACTTCTGCCATTGTTACCATATTTCTTGAAGTTACTTGGTGAACGTTCTAGATTGCAGTGCTGTATTTGTTAGTGCAGTGTATAGGATTCAATAACATTTTATAATACAGTTTATTTTGAAAAGGAACTGGGACTGACAAAAGGACGACATTCTAGACTAATCACAAGCTGGTCAAGTTTAGCCATGGACAGCAACAAGTATGTCCATATAACGTGAACTGAACCACAGTACAGATTGATGGAGCTGTACTGGTCAGCTTGACACTGGTATGTTGACAGTAAACAGGTTTCCTCTGTGTGAATCAGAACCATGGACAGAGAGAGGGCAGCAGCAGAGCACATGGATTGGTTCACTAATGTGGATAGATGACTCTGTGGATGATTCATACAAGGCTCATTCATGTGTAATTATGCACAGCATGTTACTTAAATTACAGTAAAAGTAATGAAGGTATCGCCACTGCTGATGTATGATGGCTCATATGAACTCATTACATTTCCCTCTGTGGGGATGTGTTTAATCAAAATGCTTGAAGTTTTTGATGCAGAGATGAGTTACAACTGGAAGAAAACACAGTGATAGAAAACTCCATATTTCAAGGTGAAGTCATGATTCAGTCAGTTTAGGATTTGTGCTATACATCTGGTAAAGGTTTGGACAGAAGTACAGATCGTACTCTGAAGTGAAATGTCCCCTTCCATCACAGCTGTGATCCAGACTGTAGCAGTGTGAGAGTCTGCAGAGGCCTCCAGGCAGACACACGTTGACCAGTAGAAAGTGATCTGTGAGCTGACAGTGAACACTAGGGTTGCTGGACGGGTCCTGGGATTCCCGCGAAATGAGTCAGTCCGGGAGTACCGGAAATTGGCCACGGAACCCGTCCTCCCGTTTTTTTAATTGTTTTTATTCGTTTAATTCATTAATAGTGGCCTTTACTAATAAAATATACTCTCGCCATCTTGGCCTTTTCAGAAGGGAGGCTTTTGACGTGTCTGGTAATACATGTTCAATGACATGCGAGTGGAGAGAGACGCACTACCGTTCTACAGACGTGGTGACAAGCGGCCGCACTAAACTGTTGTTACGTCTGTAACGCAGCAATTGACATGCGAGTGGAGAGAGAGAGAGAGAGTCTGCAGTTCTACAGACGGAGCGACAAGCGGCCGCACTACAGCTAAACTGTCACGTCGGTGCACCTCTCTCTCTCTCTCTCTCACACACACACGCGCGCTGGCAGCCTGGCACAGCTGAACATCTCCTCAATGAGATGGTGATATTCACCATTCAAGTCAAGATTGTATGATGAACACATAAAGCAGCCTGTTTCTTTTGCTGCTTTCTCTTGTAGCGACATGAATCTAATGAGATGAAACAGGAGCATCGCTGTTCGCCCCGTTCCTTCCACCAAACACTAAAGTGAAACCTATTTCTAATCCACAAAGAAGTAGACATTTAAACCAAACCAAACTGAATAACTAATCCACTTATTAACCAAACAAATGTTAACAATATGAGTAGATATTTAACAGCAGCGACACAGGGTTGTAAACAAAAGTTGTTTCCATGGTTACCGCACAGCGTTTCCTCGCGGAGCCTCCTTTCTCCGCCGGTCCATGTCGAGTGCACAGACAGAACGTCTACTCCCGTCTGAAAACGCCTTTAGATGACTTAACTTTTAATGCCCTTAGTTCATTCTAGAGCTAGCATCCAGTCTGCCCTGCGCATATGAGGCTATAACATGCCCAATAAACCACTCGGCCGAGTACGTGGGTACAAAATAAAGTATTAAAAAGGCACTTCCGGTTTAACGGGTATTCCCCGGGATCTCCCGGAAGGAGGCTCTTTTTTCCCGGGAATTGAAAAGGGTCAATTCCGGGAATGTTCAGCAACCCTAGTGAACACTGACTGAGAGGAGGGTGTCAGCAGCAGCAGCAGAGCCATTCCTCAGAGCAAGTGTCTGAAGACTGACGACTGTAGATCAAACACTCAGACACCTTTAAAGGGGACAGCCGTGCCCTTGTGTTTTATGAGCGCCAAGGTTTCAAAGAGGATGAGGCTGATAAGAGACTGAAGATGAGATAAGCAGACAAAAAGGTAAACCAAGCCAATAATGAAAACATAATACTGGATGACTGAAACATTTCAAAGGCATAAAGGGAAAATAATCACTTAAAGGCCTACTTCACCGGTTTGAATATGAAGGTGTATGGAATTCTGAGATCCTATGTAGTATAAATGTGCGAAAAAAATTAAAATCGGTTCATCCTAGCCTGAGAAAAGGCAGAAAGAGTGAAATATAGGGTTAAAAAAAACGTACTTTGTAAATATTACTGTGATGACACAGTAAAAGACATCACAGTAATATTTACAAAGTAAGTTTTTTTAACCCTATATTTCTCTTTCTGTGATGTCACGAGAAAGAGAAATATAGGGTTAAAAAAAACACTCTTTCTGCCTTTTCTCAGGCTAGGATGAACCAATTTTAATTTTATTTTCACATTTATACTACATAGGATCTCAGAATTCCATACACCTTCATATTCAAACCGGTGAAGTAGGCCTTTAAAGCAGCTCCGAGTAACATTTAAATATCTTTTAAACAGCCTCATGTTTCCTCACATAATCATAAATTACCTTTAACAGCAAAGGAGACCATCAGTGCAAAGAAAGACGTTTTTATATAGTTTTTATTACTGCGCTTGGTCTGGTCGCACACCCAGTCCGATTTTTGGTTCACGCGTGTATGCTCTATGGTCACATATCCGTATAGGTCGCAAATTTCAGTGTGGCGCAGCAACGCGATTTGAGAAGCCTATCCCTCCAGGTGAGGGAAGGGGAGCGGGAGCCTTGTTTGAGACAGTTATTTGTCGTCATAATGACTGATAACGGGGCTGAACCATCAAAGAAAAAAAAAAGAAAATGCAATGAAGAAAAGCTAAAAGGGAGAGGGATAGGCGGGCGGGAGGGCGTTGCCAAGCAACGTATACAAAATTTCACAGTAGCTAACTAGACTGCAGTGTTTACTCCTAAATGAATGAGCGGTAGCCTACTAAAACAAAGTTTACTTTGCCTCACCAGCATCATCAGATGACCATTATTCATCTGAAATAGTCATTATTTACAACAACAAACACATTACCTCATCGTGATCCATACTAACTGCCGTCTCGCGTTCATTCGCTTTGTGTGAGGACACGTAATCTTTCAGCTCCGTGAGAGAGAGTAGTTAGGTGACACTGCTGCATCAACTCATTGCAATCAGGTGTGTGTTCTGGCATTAGTTGATGCTGTGTCACTAACCACTCTCACGGAGCCGAAAAGAGTCCGGTGCCCTCACACTTTCAACACACGGACATGCATTATATTGCTTCCTGATCATTTGAATCTCGCACACCCGGCTCAAGCTACAAAACAGCTTCACGACAGCTGGCGTCGTAAAAATACTACCGCTTTTGTCCAAAGGGGACGCCAATGTGCAATGTTCGTAGTGGCTTTAAATATGAATAATATAAGTACAATATTGAACTGGAATAATTTACCCAGACAAATTTCCGCAGGGAGGTAATATCAAAGTAAAAAGGCCTCTGACTGCAAAAGCCCAGTCACCTTTAAACACTGATTTGATGTATTTGGGTATAACCATGAAAACTGTTACCTTACCTCCCAAACATGAATCTGTTCAATGGAACAGGAAGCAGCAACCTTGTGGTTATCAGTGTGTTAATCTTTGTTCCCTGCCTCTGGTGCATAATCAATACATGTTGTTCCACATACAACCAACAACACAGTGGTTAACTCAATGTCTGTCCCTGCGTGGACATTCATGTGAGGCTGGGGTCTTTATTTAGACTGGGGACTGCAGCATACCAGTCCACATAACAAAATACACTTCATCTGCTGTTCTCAGTGGAGACCATGTTTCTCCAAAGATACCTCAGGGCACACCACTGAGGCTGCATGCTCCCCTAATGGAGGTCAAAGCCTATCTGATTTCTATTATCAGGTGCTTTAATGTTGATCTCCTCCATTATGAACGGTCATCAGTTCACCATCTGCTGTGTGGATACAGTGTGGATCAGCATAGCAGATGTGTTGAGATGTGACAGGGTCGGACGGAAGTAAGGGAAACGGCTGTGGGGTGAAATAGTACAGCTAACTCATGAAACGACAGACAGCGTGAATACAGAACACAGAATGACAGAGTGCATTCATACACTATATTCACATATGTCTGTGTAGGCTTAAAGTAAGTCAATGTAATCACTACATACAAACAATACAATTATCATTTTAAAACACTGATTAGTGTGCTTCCTGGTCAACAATTGGGGTTGTTTTAGAATGTGTTAAATATCAGTGAATGTCCTTTCTGTTATGTCACAATGAACCTGTGGTGTCAACACTTCACTGAGTGTGAGCTATCTTTGTGTCTGATAAGTTGCATGTGTTCTGCTTATGGGGGAACCTTAACTACATTATCTAGACAGAGAGACACATTACAGAGCACAGTGGAACTACTATCTGACGAGGGATTTGCTTTCATCAGGTTGATCAATACAATGGCTCTGATAATGAATTCAGTGTCAGTGAGAAATCTCTTTATAAGACTGACGTACCAATTACACCACACACATACAAAGCTGAGTGGACAAATAACTCCATGTGTCGGTGACCTTGAGATTTGGAGAACCATGAAATCAAATTAAATCTGACTCATGTCTCAGTGAGAGAGACATGTTGTCAGCATATTGAACTGTGAGAGAGGCTGTTGTTGTTACCGGACTCACATGTGTCAACAAACCAAATACAAATTGGATTTGTGTGTGAGTGTTTCATTCTACACAGAGCTGGTCAGAGTTAATTTATGTTGACCATTCTTCACACCAGTAGAGGGAAAAAGACATACAGGGACCTGTCCGTAGAAAAAAGAAGAAAATGGACCAACCCATTGTAGGTTGTAACATAATGTAACTTGTTTAAAACACCACACTCAATATGTACTATATATACATTATGACTGTATAACAGAAAATAAATTATTTAAGATATACACACATCAGGATACTTCTGACTCTTCAGATCGACCAGATCAAACGATTTTCTGTCTTTCTGATTTTCCTTTTAAATTCACGAGACAAGATTGAGGAGAGAAGCGCAGAGTGGAATGAACAGCTCCACAGCCTTCATTCACTGTGATGTTTGATTGATGCCAAGGCTCCATACAAACACAGCACCCAGAGGACACTGACTGTATGAGACGTAAAACTGTCTCTGGCTGTGTCACATCCTGAAAGTCCCAGATGTCAGAGCAGGACTGATGTATCATCCAACACAGTGAAAGCTCTAGAGTGATAGGAGCAGCAGAGGATGTCTGAAGAGGTGTTAGTCTGTTGTTAGATGTATGGGCATGTTTAAAGAGAAGGGCTTTTGCAGCTTTTGGGTCGAAACAAGGTTTTCAAATCTCTGGTGGATTTTCCCGCTAAATTATGTCTGAAATGATCTTGAAGTCCATTAATATTTGTATTCATTATTAAGCAAACTGCTTGTTTTTCAGCAGTTCTTCATTGAGATCCTCTTGACTTTGTATGGGAGTATTTTATGATACATATTAAACACTAAAGAGACATTAATGAGTGGCTTATCTCTATGATATAATATGGACTAAGATGACACCTCAGACCACACAAGGAGTGAACCACAGTGAAGCTTCTGGTTCATTTATTGATGGCACATCATGAAGGGGCCGAATGATCGACATCTTCTCACCAAACCTGTCAGACAGCAACACTGCCTCTTCTTCTCACTTTTCTGATGAGCAACATGACCCACTGTTCAACAACACATTAATGAAATTGAGTATTCATAGACACAGTGGTTTTGTTCTTATAAAAACCCATTACACATTGAATTCAAGCAGTTGTGTCTTTCTCTCTCTAACATTTTCACATATTCAAATGATACTCTGACATGATGAGCATCCCGGTGCTGGAACAACACACCCATCTAAACAACAGACATGCACCTGTACTTTTGATTTACAACAGGTTAAATATATTGAATAAGGAGGATTCATGTATGACATTATTCAGTCTCTGCAATGTAATTATTTGTGTAAAACAGTTGAATAAACAAAACCCAAACGAACCCTGGAGAGGGAAAAGATGAAGCCGGCCAAGATTGAAAAAGTTTTTCTCACTGCATGCCCCTATTGCTTCCTTTATTCATTCTTATCTTCTTGTTTCGTTTTTGCCTTTCTTAAAATGTCCTTTCATCCATCCTTTTATTTCACTCCCTATCCAACCTCTCCTCCTCAGATCATCTCTTTGTCAGGCCTGAAGCCACAATTCCCCAAACATTACTTTATTCAGGGCCATTCAGTCTCCTGATGCCGAGCTGATGTTCAAATCCATTTCAAGCCCTTCCTCATCTTTTATGTATGTCCTCTTCCATTCTTTCACTTATTTTCCAACGTATTGTCTGACTGATAAGGAAAAATAGAGTCATCTACTCTGAGAAAGTGAGAGAGAGAACAGAGTTTCTGTGACTAACTCCTCTGAATTTGATTAGTGTTTGGAAAGGGAAACATTGCTCTAGTAGCTGGGGCTCTGGACTGGAACAAGATGAAGGGCAGCGGACATGACAGTGAGTCCATAGCTAAAGTGATTTGTTTGTATGGCCAACTAGTACGTGACAATTGCAAATGTGTCCAATACAGTGTAAATTAATAAATAAGAACATGCTAATTAGATGCATTAGTTATGCCACAATTATATTTAATATTTAATATTTGCTTGCAATATGCATTCTACTAGCTAAAAGTAATATATATATACTTATGTCAAAAACCATACTACGTTGTAAATCAAATATGTATTGTTTAGCCTTTTGAGATCTGAATCTGAAGCAAAGCAGCAAACTTCATGCTATTGCCTCTTATCCCTGTGTGTAGCAAACAGCTGCTCAGTTTCAGTTTAACTGAATACTTTGTCAGCAAACACTTGAATGGATATGACATCTGGCAAACATCAGCCTTATACATATTCATAAATCTGATATACTGTCTATAAATGGACAGGTCTGTGTTACCCAGAGAGTTACCACACTGCTTACAAAGAGGATATCAGAGACATGTGAATTGAGATCTAGCACATACAGACATACACAGAGTAGCACATCCCATTTCCATTCTACTGACTCCTGAGTGTGTGTGATGTGTTTATTTGGTGAATTACCATGTAAATAACTGCTGCTGCTTATCGAACTATGGGCCGGTTTCACAGACAGGGCCTAGATTAAGCCAGGAGTAGGCCTTAATGTGGACTAGTTAAACTGGGAGGTTTAAGTCACTGTCATGGATATGGCTTAAGTTTGGCTTAGTTAGTCTGAGACTACGAAGTCCTGGAGTAAGGTAAGTAAGCCTGATTGTAAACACCTGCCCATGAGCACATGCTGCTGGTCCAACGGTGATCATAAAAACCCGGAGTGGAGCAGAAACACCATTGCTTGTGAGAAAAAACAATGGCAGAGGCTAAAAAAATCCCGTCAATAAACTTTAATGAATTTGAAAAAAATCTCTTAAAAAAATAGTTTGAAACCATCCAGTTATTGAATCTAAAAGCCATACTGCTGGGACTGAGCAAATAAATAGTTGGGTCGCAATTTGCAACAAATTCAATTAATGAAAATTTTACTAAGAGAACAATACACCAACTTCAGGTTATCTTCATTATTATCGGTATTTCACATCTTTCTCATTTATAATTTTGACATATTTAATGATATCTGCACTGATAGACTCTGTTGAAAAACCCGAATTAGTTAGTAACAGAAAATGCTATATGATTCTGAAGGAAGTATGACATGAAAATTAAAATTCTACAGGCGGAATTGGACATTATTTAACCTTTATTTTACCAGGCAAAATTGCTTGAGGTCAAATGACCTCTTTTCCAAGCAAGGCCTGGCCAAAATGGCAGCAGCTAGGATGAATGAAATATAAGACAAACATAAGAATAAAACAGAGACAAATACATTCCAGTGGGTGAAGAAGAAGAACAATTTTGAGGCAATGATAAAATACTATTCAGTGAAACATTGACACACACCAAAATTTGCCATTAAAAAACATGTGAGTCGAGTTTTAAAATCATTCATAGTGATGAGTTCCTGCAATTTGAGTGTTTTTTGAATAGTGTTCCAGGCGGAGGGAGCAGAGTACATGAAAGCCCTCTTCCTAAACTCAGTACGGGTTCTGGGGACAGAGGCGTAAAGAAAGTCCAGAGAGCGTAAACTGTATGACATGAAGTTGGAAGAGAGAGCTATGATTCAAACAAGATACAGTACTGAGACAATTGTGATTACTAATCACAGTGAAGATATAAGTAGAAAATAAAAGGTGTTCATGTTGTGTTTTGTCATTTTGTTATTCATGTGTGTCAGTATTTTAAATCACAACAACCATATTTGAAAACAGAATTGTTTTAGACACTCATTTTATTATGCTGAATACATCTTCAATTTAAATGCATCCATCTAATAAACTCAAAGTTGTTATTTCCAGTGCATTTTCCATATTGAAAGTGGTCTCGAAATGTAAGTTTATCAAATAAATGTTCTGGATAAGACCTATCCACAAGTATTCTTCTGGCTGGCCTCTGCAGTGGGAGTTGGTCTTCATTTAGATATTCCAAATAGTCCATGCTCTCTCACAAACACCACTAAGCTGAAGTTAAACCTGCCTCCTTGGAGGATTAATTTAAGATGAAATTTAGACCTAGAGTAGCTCTAGTCGTCCGTCTTGCAATTGGCTTTGTTTAATCCAGAATAGCTTTAATCTAGGACTATTTTAAACTGAGTCTGTGCAAGTAGCTTTGAATTAATCCAGCTCAACAGGCATTTTAGTCTCGGACTAGGCTTAAGCCTTGTCTGTGAAACCGGCCCTAAGTGTAAGAAGTCAGAAGAGAGTGACAGAGAGAGAGAACAACTGTGTGAGAGACAACACCTTGCTTTGAAGCTGTTAATAAAACCTGGACCATCTCATATAAACGACTGATACGTTACTTTGTGACAGCCTTCTGACCTGCTTGGCTGTGCCTGGTTGTGTGCTGGATTCCTAGCCTGGAAATCCAGACCCACATCTAGAACGATAGAGTGGCCACGATCAATATACCTTCCCAACTCAAAGGCACCTACGGGTGCATTTCAAATACCACTGCACACAGTTGGATAGCACTACAACCAATTAGAGCAATAACCAAGGTGACCTATTGAGTCCCGTTTGTGTAGCGAACATCGCGTTAACTGGTAAATTAAACTTTTGCCGTGGTTGGTCAGCAAAACAGAGCATTCTTCTTTCTTGCTAATGACGTGTTGAGTTGTTTCAAACTCAAACAACAAATCCACATCCATCTTTGTTGTTTTCATGCCCAGCACTGTCGTCATCCGGTTACGTCCGCCCCAGAGCCCCATTCATAGGGCTTTGGCCCGCCCATATCAGATAGAACGTTTTGATTGGTAAGTCAGAATTTTTCGACATAGTAAATGAGCTCCAATGGATTGTATCAAGACCAACACACTGAGCACATTTGTTTTGCCAGCGGCAGGTCTGGATTTCCAGGCTACTGGATTCCCACATATGCTTTGAGACTGTGCTCCTAGCAAAGTATCACATCAAATAACGTTGCACAACTCCTCATCTGAAAATCATTTCCATGAAGTTGAGTCCCTAGATAAGCATACATGTTGAACTTTACAGACTTTTCAACTCACATCCAACAGAAACATAAGCCAGTGATACACTGAACACACTTCCCTCCTTCTCTGGAAGTGAGTCTACAGTGTAATACGTGAACACAGCTGTGTGATGTAGTTTGAAGTGAACCTGTGAGATGAGGTGCTTTACATTTGGTGTGTGGGTGTGAATGTTATGTGGATGTTTCCCGACAGACTGAGTAGCTGCTTTGGGAAGCAAAACACAGCTGCTGATGCTGGAGACCTGAGGGAGGCTGAAGGAGCTACAGGGAGCAGAGCAGAGGATGGATCCATTTACCCAACAATGATCACATCCAAACACAGCAACACAAGGTAGAAAATGTCTTCTCATTTATAACATTATGGGCCGGTTTCGGAGACAGGGCTTAAATCAAGACTGGAGTAGGCCTAAATCAGACTAGTTAATCCTGGCTATTTAAGTGGCTTGCATGAACATGGCATAACTTTGGCTTAGTTAGTCTGAGACTATGGAGTCCTGGAGTAACACCTGGTTCAAGCCTTATTAGACTAAGTGGAAGCACAGGCTGTTGGTCCAATTGTGCTCATGAAAACTTGAAATGGAGTATGAAACACCATTGTTGCAGTGAATTTTGAGACAACACAATGGCAGAGGCAAAGAGAATTTGCTCCAAAAATTATAGTGAGCATGAAAAAACACTACAAAAACTAATTGTATCGAACCATCCAGTCATTGAAAGCAAAATCCATACTGCTGCTATTGAACAGAAGTAAATAAGTGCTTGGACTGCAATTGGCAATGCATTCAATGCAAATGAAGATGTCACCACAAGAACAGTACAACAACTGCAGGTGAGTTAATCTTCATTATTAGGCACAACAATATGTGTTTGTTTCCTGTTGCCTATACCCTGCTTATTTATGGCCTACCCAAATACAATACTCCTGCTGCTTGTAGCATTCACATTGAATGAATATCCTGTTTAAAAGGATAGTAACCTATTTTAAAGGGGCATATGCATGTTAAACATGGTGGTAGAGTAAGATATGTTGCACAAAGGAAAATCCATACCTATATGTGAGGGGGAAAGAAATATAAAATAAAATCATTTCTCCACCATGACCTAAATTATCAGGAGACAAACTTATTTTTATTATGCCTTATCAGTACCAGTATTTCAGATTTCCCATATTACTATTTTTGTGACATCAAAAAAGAAAACTAATGAATGATATCTGCCTTCATAGGTTCTATGGAAGAACATTAAACTGGGATTAAAAAAAGAGAATGCAGCAAGCAGAAGAGAGCGATTTATTACAGGTGGTGGACCACCAATAAAGGACACATGTGATGAATTGGGTGACTTGCTGTCTGGTATAATAGAGCACCAGCAACCTTTGGATGGTATTCCAGACAATGACCATTTGGACAGTGAACATGGAGAACTGAGCACAAATGGTAAATATACCTTAGGAAGTAAATTGGTTACAGGACCATATTAGTTGATTTGAGTTTGGAACAGTGGTCTTTTTTTCCAGAGGAAACCAATCAAGAGCCAGTTCACAACGAGCCTGAACCCTCCACATCTGCTATGGCACCCCTGGGAGATGAAGCTGCTACCATCCAACAGAGACCAAAAAAGATAACTATGCATGAAAAGTTAGCCAGAGAATTTCATAAGCGTAAAATTGAATATTTAAAAGAAGAACATGAAATGAAAATGAGAATTCTAGAGGTTGAACTGGATATGAAATTGGGAGAGAGGGCTATGCTCCAAAAAAGAATTCTGCATACCAGTAGCCATGGTGAATATGAGGAATTGTGAAAAATAAAAATAAATTTATTGTCATTTGGCATGTGAGTGTGAGTGAGTATTAATCATCACAAACTACATTTTAACCAGCCTTGGTTCACTCGTTTAATTTTGCTACATTATTGTAATTTTGTACAGAAACAGTATGCAAGCAAAACTATACCATAATGAATACATTCCATATTTAAATGCTGAAGTGCTGCACTGTGAAAGCAGCTCTGTGTTTAAGTCCTCGCTGGTCATTGGCTGCCTCTGCCACCATGGGCACATCTGCATCATCCTGATCTTCCATTGGCAGATCAGGACAGCCATGCTGCTTCAGGTAGTTGTGCAGCACAGCTGTAGCAATGATCACTTTGCAGCATCTTCTTGGCTTGAAACAAAGCATATTTCGTAAGCACTGGAGTCGAGTTTTCCATACTCCAAACATACGCTCGATCATCCCTCTAGTACGGATATGAGCTCTGTTGTACCTTTGCTGCTCAGCTGTTGTGGGATTTAGATGTGGTGTGAATAAATAGTTACTCTGACCATATCCACTATCACCAAGTAGTAGTCCACTATGTTGTCCTCTCTCAAATTGTGCACACAATGAAGAGTTGAGAAAAATCCTTGAATCATGGGTTGCACCTTTCCAACGGGCAACAATGTTTGAAAACTCCAAATTAGGAGTGCATACACCCTGAACATTGATTGAAAAACAGTTCTTACGATTCCTGTATTCCTCTGCATCAGGAGTTGATGGACACTTGATGGGAACATGACATCCGTCTATACAGCCAATCACTCCTGGGAAGTGCCCATATTCATAGAATTGCACTTTATAGTTGGCTTGCCCAGCAGCATCAGGGAACTTGATGTAAAGACTCCTCAGTTCACAAATGGCACTGCAGACGTTGTGAACTATTCTACATACAGTTGGTTCACTGACACCACACAAATCACCAGTTTCACGATGAAAGATTCCACATGCCAAGAACCTCAAAGTGATCAGAACTTGCAGTTGATTGGACACAGGCCTTCCTCTTTGAGACAGAGAGGAAAGTCTAGGCTCAAGCAAAGTAATTATCTCCAATGCATTTTCCTTGTGCATACGAAAGCGGTCTCGAAAAGTTATTTCATCAAACTGATTCAATGGATCACTCCTATCCAGCAGTATTCGTCTGGCTGGCCTTTGTCGTGCATGTTGGTCCTCATTTAGATATTCCAAATAGTCCATGCTCCCAAACAATCCAAGCTCAGTTTCACAAACAGTAGCCTAGCCTACCAAGCGGGAGTTAAACCTGCCTCCTTGGCAGATTAGTTTAAGCTTCAATTCAGTCCAATTTAGTCCTGGAGTAGCTCTAATGCTAAATTTTGCAATCGGCTTTGTTTAATCCAGAACAGGCTTAATCCACGACTATTTTAAGCTATGTCTGTGCAAGTGAATTTCAGTTAAGCCAGCTCAAACAGCATTTTAGTCTGGGACTAGGCTTAAGCCTTGTCTCCGAAACCGGCCCTATCACTTGTCTTTGAGATGTTTTAAAGAGATATATTCACAACATCTCACCCAAATTAAAAACCGATTATTCAACCTCTATTAAATAAATCTTGTAAAACTCCACCACTTTGTTCAGGTTTCCAGTTTTAGTGAATATTAAGTGTAACAGACAAAGGTCAGTAATAGTAATTCAGTAAGTAAGTCAGTAATAATTCAGGTGCTGCCAATGTCAGCAATACAAATCAGATGGTAGAGTTCATTTTGTATCACTGTAAAATGATCTTTCACCTCAACTGTTTTGTTCTCACAGACTTCAACCGTCAGCTTTATTTAGCAGATAAACCAGAGCCATAGAAGAGCTGTCTGCATCAGTTAGTCTCAAAGAGTCCAACAGCTCAGCAGCCTGAGAGCAGCTTCGAGGAAATGAATGGAGTGAAGTGAGTCAGTTGAGGATTATTTTGCTCTCAAGTTTCAAATAAGTTCAACAAAGAGAAATATATAATACCAAAGGGTGAATGAGGTTCACTGCTGTAACAAGTATCAATCCCGCATGACAGAGATCAAAATATTCTGAAACATTACTAGTATTATTTTATTAAAGTTTCTTGAAAGCACTGGGTGGTATGAATTCAGGAAATTCAGACGCATTTAATATGTTATTAAATATGCCCTCTGGTTGGATAGTATCTAGTGAAATATCAAAGTCTTTAATCACTTTTTTAATTGAACATGAATTAAATTATAATGATCTTGATTGTATTCAAGCATTGGAAGTTGTGTTACAACACAGACAGGTGATAAGTGAAAAGATCAAATGTGATGTTGTCCTGCATAAACTAACCCGCCTTCTTGTTTTTTTCTACTTTCCTTACACTACCATATGTAAAGGCAAAACTTGCACTTTAGAAACAACTCAGTGTGTGACGCTCACAACAAGCAGAGGGGGATGGGAATCATTTATTTATCTTCTTGTCTCCCTGACGTACACATAATTCATTTTCATTCAGGTAAAGGGAACTGTTTACTAGACAAGAATAAGCTTTGAGGAAGCACTCAGTAGAGAAACAAAGGAAACTCCAGGATGAGCAGACCACACTGATGCAGCTGTCTGATAATGAAATGTTTTCTCTGGGAAAGATGAATCATAGCTTAACGTTCACTACATAGTTAACACAGATTTGTACAAATGCGTTGTCGCTGTCAAGACAACTTTGCTGATGCACAAAAACATGTTGTGTTCAACGTGATCACTGAAGTAAATCATTGTTTAGGACAAAGATGGTCCAGTGATGTTTTTCTCATGTTCTAAATGGAGGTATATGCTCAGCTTAGCGATAGTGTCATGTGCTTTATGAAATGATGTAGTGTGAGATTTTTTTTTCCAGAAAATACATTCTGAATGTGAGCCCCTGAAGTGTGAAGATACATCTCTGTCAGGTGGAGTTACTCAGGCCTTCTCCCCTCTGTCCTCAGGATGATGACCTGTTATGTTTTTCTAACTGTATCTTTCTCTGTTTTTCTTCTCAATTTATAACCCTGACAACTTTAACAATATGTATTAACGTAATTTGAGATCTTCAATTCATTATGGAAAGCATAATAATCACACTTACTGTATGTGTAGTTTAATGAATGAATGTTCACATGGATACACTGGTATTGGGTGAGATGATTGCCTCTGTGTTTAGTGGAGGCGGTGATACCAAGAGGAGGAGATTCTTCTAATGTCTCCGTTACACTTCATTAAGCCTCTAATTAACACTTAATCCAACGGCTAAAAGGACCAGAAACCAAATGAAGCATCAAGTGTGGCTCATTCAAAGTCCATGACATCAACACCCCTGTGTGTTGAATAGTCACCTCAGTCATCACTCTCAAAAAAAGTTCATATTGTATATATTGTGTATTGGCTTCAGAAATAAAGTGTTTCTAAAGTGTTGCTTTTTATGTATTTACTCTATTTGACGACACAGCTATGATAGATAGAAAACAATGTAATCATACACGTGGGACATTTTCGTATCCAGCAACTCACAGATACATTTAGAAAACACCAGTATGACTATGCATAAAATGTACTGGACCTCCTATAATTATCACCATCTCGACATCTTGTAGTGAGTAATATTACTGTTTAAAATACTGAAAGAGTATGTGTTGTGCTACGGAAATATAAAAAAAAACATTCAATTATCGCTATGACAATGAGAAAGAGAGACTATATTAATCCTCATCATAATTTAACAATCACATTGTAAAAACTAAATCTGAATGTATCATCTACACATGGGGACTTAATGCTTCCCCTGGTGCTACTAAACGTTGTACTGTAGAGAGAGGAAATTAAAAAGCAATAAACATGCCCTTGGGCATTCTGTCCATTGAATTGGTATCCCAGAAAACTAGCCCATATATTCACACGAAGCCAGGTATGTGTGACTGTGTTGGCTGGTGTGTTTGATGACTCAAACCGTGTGGGGCTACAGAACCATGATCATAAAAGGTGTGATCCACTGAAGAGCCTGACATTAAGACCAGGGGAGGATGGAACGTTGGACCATTTCATGGACTAATTGCTCCATCAATCAAACAGCACAGAGCAGCAGAGAGAACAACTGTGAAGACACTGGACTCCATTTCAACCATACACAAGCATTTGGGCTCAAACACCACAGGGGTTTTCACTATGCAGAAGTTTGTGTGCTGAAAATCTATATGGGCCTTATTCTGATCGTTCCCGTGATATTTGACACAGTTTGTTAGGAGAAAATGAAAAGCCAATTAAGCCAATTAGCTCTGTATAGACCTGAGTTGGTCCTGATGCTGTCTCTCTCCTCTGCTCTGTGAGACTATCAGTCAGACTCACTCTTCTCTCTTTACACGTTCACAGCTACAGAGCAGCTGCCACTGTGTTTTATTGCTTCTTGTTTGCCTTACCCCCTGCAGCAGGAGTCAAGCCATATTTATCTGCTGCTGAATGTCTGCAGAAACCCAGGAAATAAATGTAATGTGTCTCAGTGCTGAGAATAATGGCCTTGTATATAGCTGTAAAGCTGTCTCGCGCTGCTGGTACAAAATGCTTGCCCGGTTGCAGCTTTTACTACACAGCAGCAGGAGTTGGTTGGGCTTGAAGTGCCGAGACAGCTTGTACACAACCCAAACCCTGTCTGGCCTCATGTGGTATGAGACTGTAATCTATTACCTGGAAGACAATAGGATAGGGGAGAGGACTAACAAACCAACTCCAAAAACTCCAGAAACCAGAAATGGTGGAAGGTTGGGCTTGGGGCTAGCAACCCCAACTCGCAAAATCCTACATGCTACAGAAACGTTGATGAAAACTAAAAAATCCCAAAGTCTTGGAAAGGAAGACTCTTCAGCGTCCCAAGCTAAAGAAAAAATGACGACGCACATGGAAAACCGCAAGGAGACAGTGCGTCCGAAGCTTCTTCTGACCCCTAGACGACCCACCACCATAGCAACATGGAACGTGAGGACCATGTATGCAGGAGGAAAGACGGCAGTGATAGCTGAAGAGATGAGGAGGTACAATCTATCTCTCCTTGGTCTGGGTGAAACCAGATGGCTTCAGACAGGGCAGGTCAAGCTGGCGAGCGGAGAGTCCATACTGTACTCCGGGCACCCAGATGACTCTGCACCACATACAGAGGGAGTGGCATTCATGCTTTCTAAAGAAGCACAGAGGGCCCTTATCAGCTGGGAACCCATCAATTCAAGGATCATCACAGCCAAATTCCATACTACACACAAGAAAATAAACCTCCAGGTAGTGCAATGCTACGCCCCCACCAACGACGCAGCTGATGAAACCAAGGATCACTTTTACGATCAACTATACCACATACTCCAGGCCAAGAAAGAAAAGGACATTATGATCCTGATGGGAGACATGAATGCCAAGATAGGTGGAAACAACAATGGCTACGAACTAGTAATGGGAAGACATGGACTAGGATCCATCAATGAAAATGGAGAAAGATTTTCAGCGGCTTGTGCAGACAACAACCTGGTCATCGGTGGGTCCATTTTCCCACACAAGGACATACATAAAGCAACTTGGGTTTCTGCCGACCATATCACAGTAAATCAGATCGACCACATCTGCATTAGCCAAAGGTTTAGGCATTCATTGCTGGATGTCAGAGCTAGAAGAGGAGCTGATGCTGGATCTGACCATCACCTGGTTACAGCAAGGATCCAGCTGAAACTGAAACGCATGAAACCGAGACAAGGAAGAGTCAAATTCAATGTACAACAATTTCAGAATATAGGCACTTCGGAACTGTACAAAGTCACATTACACAACCGGTTCCAAGCACTACAATTCCTACAACACCAGGATGCAGAAACCCCAAGATCACTGGAGGATACATGGAAAGGTTTGAAAAGCATATGGAAAGAGACATGCGAAGAGGTGGTAGGGAGAAGGAAAACAAACATCAAACCTTGGCTATCCACAGAAACGATCATGAAAGTGAGCGAGAGAAGGGGGAAGAAGGAGGTACTAAACAGAAGTAAAACCAGAGCAACAAAGGCAACAGCGCAGAAGGAATATCAAGCAGCAAACAAAGAAGTGAAGAAAAGTGTCAGAAAGGACAAAAAGAAGTTCATCGAAGATCTAGCACAACAGGCAGAGGAAGCAGCAGGAAAGAACAACCTCAAGGAACTCTACCTTACAACCAAAAAGCTCACAGGCAAGTTCAAACAAACTCAAGTACACATTAAAAACTCACAGGGAACACTCCTCACAACCAAGGAAGACCAACTAAAGAGGTGGACAGATCACTTTAGAGCACTGCTTAACAGACACCCCCCTCAAATAACAGCAGAGATCCCACCAGCCACAAACCTGCTGGAGATAAACTGCAACCCCCCCACCAAGACTGAAATTAAGAAGGCCATCAAGGCCCTGAGAGGAGGCAAGGCAGAGGGGCCGGACGAGATACCAGCCGAATGCCTCAAGGCAGACATCGAAACCTCCACCAACATGCTTCACCATCTCATGCAAATCATCTGGGAGGAAGAAAATGTCCCGTCAGATTGGAGAGATGGCAACATTATAAAGATTCCAAAGAAAGGGGACCTCAGGGAGTGCAAAAACTACAGAGGAATAATGCTGCTTTCCACACCTGGGAAGGTGCTCAACCGCATTATACTTGAGAGACTCCAGAAGGCGGTGGACGAGAAACTGAGGGAAAACCAGGCCGGCTTCAGGAGGAGTAGATCCTGTGGAGATCAAATAGCCACCCTCAGGATTATCATCGAACAATCCATCGAATGGAACTCTCCTGTCTTAATAAATTTCATAGACTTTGAAAAGGCCTTTGACAGTGTGGATCGGGAGATGCTGTGGAAACTGATGGGGCACTACGGCATCCCACCCAAGTTCATCAGCATCATCAAGAACACCTACCATGGGATGCAATGCCAAGTTATCCATGAAGGATGCGTATCAGAGGCCTTTGAGGTCCTGACTGGGGTGCGACAGGGATGCTTGCTTTCACCCTTCCTCTTCCTCCTTTGCATAGACTGGACTATGAAACGGGTAACCAACAACAGCCGAACCGGCATACAGTGGAGCTTGACCGAACAGCTAGAAGATCTGGATTTTGCCGATGATTTGGCACTACTTGCACACACCCACCAACAGATGCAGGAAAAATCACACAAATTAGAGACAACTGCTGCTTCACTCGGACTCAAAATCAACTCATCAAAAACCAAAGTAATGCGAATCAACAACAAGAACAACACACCAATAACCATGGATCAAAACCAGATAGAAGATGTAACCAGTTTCACATACCTTGGGAGTGTAATTTCTGTAGAAGGAGGATCGGAGGAGGATGCCAAAGCCAGAATTGGGAAAGCAAGGACAACATTTAACATCTTAAATAAAATCTGGAAAACAAAAAACATATCACTGAAGACCAAACTTAAAATCTTCAACTCAACTGTCAAATCCACTCTACTTTACGGATCCGAAACCTGGAAGACAACCACCAACATACTCAACAAACTACAGACATTCAGCAACCGCTGTCTACGACGCCTCCTGGGAATCTATTGGCCCAACACCATATCAAATGCCAACCTGTGGGAACTCACCAAACAAGAACCAATAGAGACCCAAATCAGGAGAAGGAAATGGAAATGGATTGGTCACACACTCAGAAGAAAACACAAATCAATTACAAAACAGGCCCTAATGTGGAACCCACAAGGCAGGAGAAAGAGGGGAAGACCTAGAGCCACCTGGAGAAGAACCACAGAGCAGGAGATGAAGTCGAAAGGGCTGACATGGCAACAACTAGATCGGATGGCACAAGACCGAAGAGGATGGAGGGTTTTCATCGATGGCCTATGTTCCCTAGGGAACTTAAAGGCCTAACATAACATATAGCTGTAAAGATGAGATTTAACAGTAAAATCTGACCATCAGACACTTTGCCGTGGGGTTGTAAATGAGTCAAACTAATGCCTTCATATGTATGTAGAGAGCACTACCTCACTGAAGGCATATTCACTTAACAGGATCAATATTAAAACCACATGTGGTCAGAATCAGCAGCCAACATTGTCACCATTCATCAGTAATTGTCAGATCGCGGAACTATTTGAGTTCAATATATAAGCAGAGCTGCTATTCTGATGCAGGATTAAGTCCATGACGGTCAGAGAAGAAGAGGTGTTGTGATAAATACAATTCACCTGCTGTGATGACATCACACTGAACCACTGACACACTTCCACTAGTTACAATAATCAGGTGAAACAAAAATACTTTGTCTTTTATTCAGTCTGTTACTGAGAGCGTATACACTCAGTGCTGCTGTTGGATTAAGCCTGGAACACAGCTCAACACACATATTGACACACGCTGATCCACAAACACAACACTGTAATTCCAACCTTGACCAAACATAGCCTGCTTTATTTACAGAGTCACTGAGTGGACAGGAGGTATACCAGGTGAGGTCAGAGGAGGATTTAAGGACATGTGGAGCTTCCTACCGCCTGGTAGATCATTATGATGGAGCAGATTGGAGCTATCTGCTCCCTGACACATCCTCCACTAACACAAAACCAAAGTGATTTATGGAACTAAAGAGAATTCAAACTGATCTCAAACTGCTGGGCTATCTGATGCCTCGTTTCCACCGAGTAGAGCGGGTCGGATCGGAGAGGTTCGGTCCGGGTAGTTTGGCTTTTCATTTGCCAAAAGTTGGGTAGGGTACGGTTTAAGCGTGCCTAACCGCTCTGAGCCGCTCCAAATCTCAGTACTCCTCCGTAGGGGTACTAGCCGCCTGAAAGGGTGCCGAAAAGACGGAGCCGTCATTTGATTGGTCGAAAGAATCATTTCCGCCATGTGTAGTCATCTCGGCAAGAGTGAAGAGAGTCTTGTGTTTTGGCGAAAATGTGAGCACAGCTCTGTTTATTGTGTGGGGTTTTTCCTCGTCAATAAATTAATCAGTTGGTTACACTGTGTCCCATAGTCACGTAGCTGCCGCAGCCAGCACTGTTCGCTCACTGTCTCTAGGCCTATATGAGTTGCGCCGAGCCGTCTCTGTGTTATCTGTCATCTCTGTGCTAGATAGTAGTAAATACACGCTCACAACAACACGGGGGGAATAAATAAAGAAGCGGCTGGTTTGAATCATTTCCGCCGTGTGTAGTCACCTCGGCTAGAGTGAAGAGAGTTTTGGCGAAAATGTGAGCGCGGCACTGTTTATTGTGTGGTGTTTTTCCTCGTCATTAAATGAATCAGTTGGCTACACTGTGTCCCACTGCTACGATGTCATGTAGCTGCAGCAGCCAGCGCTGTTCGTTCACTGTCTCTATCAGTTGCCCCGAGCCGTCTCTGTGCTCACAACAACACGGGGGGAATAAATAAAGAAGCGGCTGGTTTGACCAAGCAAAAACAAGAGACCGCTGGCTTGACCACAGTTCCACAGCCCGATAGTTTGACCCACTTTCTGGCGGCGGTTATCGCAATCCAGCCTAAACCCCGCCCTACCAGTAAGGGTAGGGTCGGCGGTGGAAACAACACCGAGATTCTTAAAAGTGAGCTGTCCCGCTCTGAGCCGCTCCGATCCGACCCGCTCTACTCGGTGGAAATGAGGCATGAGTGATCAATACAGTGTTAACTGAAGAGCATCTAATTGACAGAGGAAAAGTGTGACAAAAGGAAGACTGAAATTAAAAAGGACAAAACCGCAACCACACAACAAATGTGGCCTCAAAAATGTCCCTGCAAGTTGAATGAGTTCCACTCTGACACATTATTATCAGAGGTTGTATCATTGGAGAAGCTCCTCATTCTTTACTTGTCATAATGATTAAGCACTCACTGAAGAAAAGCACATTACATTTTAGTATGATTATGTCATTAGCACATGTTGTCTGATTGTAAATTCCAACTAAACTGGTTCCTATAGCTTAAATTCGAATTACACACAATAGCTATCACCTCTTAGTTTGCCCACAAAGTCTATACAAATATTCTAATGTGACTAAAAAAAATAACGCTGTATGTATTATGTATACCATATTGTTCAAATCAAAAGGCACAGCTAAACCGGTTGGAGATATTCATCTGTGATTAACTGTGACAGCTATGGTAGAACAATCTGATTGTGGTTAAATGTATTTAAGGCTCATCATCCACCTGCAGACATGGCTGAGAGTCATTTCAGATATGACAGCAGAAAATAATGTAAACATGAGAAAAAAAGTTACTTCTAATGTTTGCATATTTAAAGTTGGGACATACAGAATGTGAGCTGAACACCACAATAGTCTGATGCATGTAAAGTATTAAGTTTCTTCCAAGTCATGGGATGTTCACCCAAGTGTTCTAATCAGGTTCATGTTTGCTGTTTCAAAACTAACTTCACTTGTATTGATGCAGACTTTCTACTCCAGATGGATGTTACAGATGTGATGTTGAGTCAACATATGCTTCTCTGATATGCAAGTACAACAAGAGCAGCTTTACTTTCCTGTTGAACTCTAAATAATGCAAATATTGCTGCCTGAGTCCAGCTGGTTATTCAAACTGACAAACTGGAGTACATCTAATGAAATGTTGATGGAAATCCCCTACAGCCAAATGGGTTGACAGTGACAGAACAGGGGCCTGTCCTCAAATGTTTGTAGATCTTCATTAGGACTTAATGGCTGTAATTCCATTTGAAGAGACAGCAGAATGAATATCTCCCATCTGTATTTACTGTGGAGGTAGTTACAGCTCAGAGGAAAGCTCATATTTAATCCTTGGTGCCCTTCACTTACTGCCTTTCAGTGTTACTATTGATTTCAGTATTAATAAACTATTAAATGTCAGGGTTCAGTTACATCACATATTCAGTAACTCCCTGTAAGCCTGATCACTTCTGGCAAAGCCCTCAGTTGTATTGTGTTGTGAAGTGTAACAGATGATCATGAATTCAAATGTTCCATCCGATCATATGCCTTCCTCTAATGACCATTGTTTCACATACAGTTTACTTTTCATAAGTAACACAGTCCCTCATTAGACACTGTCCAGGTAACAAAGTCCCTCAGTCAACTACATTACAAAATATGAAATGATGTCAATTATTGATATCTGATGATCTGATATTTGTAGGACTCAAGCTCATACTTTGTTTTTGGGGCAAGTTGTGTCAATCTGTAATGAAACTACATGTGTTGTCATTGCTTTCCTCTCCACTATATAATAGCAGACTGAAATGAGCAGCTCAGAGGCCAGAGCAAAGCTCTCAACAGGAGAATGACTAAATACAGGGATTACTGCAGCCCAAGAACTGAGAAGCTTGAGATCAATGGAGTAGAAACATATTGATATTCAGTGCCAGCGCTGCAGATCCCAAACTTCTCTTTGAAGGGCATGTGACTGCATGGAACACGTTGCAAGAACAAAGAGGTTGTTTATAAAATGTCTTTAAAAAATCCATTGTGGTGAGGAAGTCAAAAACTGTACAAGATGACCCAATAACATTGTTCCTTTTACCAAGCGACATGAAGATATGTTATAAGCCAAACCAAACTCAGTCCAGGTCCTGCTGACCCCACAGCACTTTAATCACATTAACTCATTCTTATGAGGACAATCCATTCAAGAAGGCAATGATAAACTCTAATTAGATTTTCTGACGGAGACCATATGAAGACCATTAGCTGAAGCTGCTGTCACTTCATGACTTATACTTACAGAACATGAAATAAAAATATAATCCTGCTTGAGTTGATTAAAAAAATGTTTTTGTCATTGTGAGAATGTCACAAAGGTTTATGCAGCTTTTACAGTGACTGGAGAGGTCAGTGTTTTGCACTAAAGCTGTGTTTTGTAATTAAGTATATTAGTCATTCTGGCCCTCATTTATCAATCTTGCGTAGACCAGAAAAATGGGTGTACGTACATTTCCACGCAAATCTTGGCATTTATCAATATGGACGTGAGCGTAGGGTACGCTCAAATCCCACGCCAGCTCTCAGCTTGTGTACGCAAATTTGAAAACAGCTTGGACTCGCAGTGCAGGCTGTGCCGGGTAGCCGATGACTTTGTTGGACAATTAATAGAAGATAGCTGACGGCCGGGCTGACCACTCGTGCCAAGCGCATGCTGTCATACAGTAAAACGCTAAATGTGTTATTTTTAGTTTTTAAAAAGTGGCGATTTTGAGTCAACACCAACGCTGTTGACCGCAGCAGTTATTTCCTTCCTAACTGCTGCCTTCTGTCGTTCTTTGATGCTGCTTGTAGGCTAATGCTCCGAAATTAAACTCTTTTTTTTTCTACTTTCGCTGTTATTCTGTCAATTTCTACTTCAGGGAAGTGCCGTATTGCGCATATCCATGTCGTAAAACCTCTGGGCGAGGCCTCTAAACTGAGAAAATATAGGGGCGTGATACACTCGTTTTCATCCGCCGCATTTATCAATAATGGCCTGGCGTACGCTGAGATTGGCGAGATACGCCTGTTTGATAAATCCCACGCGATACCTGGCGTAGGGAGGTATTTGCGCCAGAATCTGCACCAGTTTCCACGCAAGTTTGATAAATGAGGGCCAATGACACTCACTTGACTCCACATAGTAAAACATTGTATTTATATAATGCAAAAGCCACAGAGCAAAACATATGACAGACAACAGAAACACACATTTAGTATTCCAGAGACAGGAGCATTGTGATGCACACTGTACTATACACACTGAGAGCTGTTTAATCCCATGTGCTATAGAATACACAAGCAGACATGGAAGAGGGAAATTAACAAAGAAAAAAATACATGATATTTTTCAACATGAACAGATTTGACCTATAATACAAATAAGAAGGTAGAGTAAACTATGTTGAACATTGAGAGGTTGACACAGAATACACAAAGGCAAAAACATTTTCCAGATTACCGGAGAAACAGCATCTTGGACAGGAAACTGATATACCTTTCAGTTCAACTGAGGACACTGAAGTTTAAGTTTGAAGGTGGCTTTCTTTTTTTTCAGTTTTTATGCTTCATAACTCACGCTTGATTTAGGATGATTGGTAATGTTACATCATTTCACACATCCAACCCAGGCATTTGCTGAATTGTGTTGAATGATGTTTGTAGATGGTGAGCAGCGTTATGAATCAATCAGAGCAATGTAGCTTCACAGCCTGGTTCAAACCCAATGAACCACAGAATGAATCAGATGTTGCCGTTTAACAGAGTTTGTGTTCAGATACTGTGAGGAGACAGGAGTTTCACACTGTGACTGACAGATTCAAATTGACTGGAAGCTGTCACATGTGGTGTTGTGTGGGCCCACACATAAAATATATAAACCGAGTTGCGGCTCCTGACAATAATCTCAGGAGGGGCAATTGTTGCCATGATGGCTAAGATGACCCATTCAATTGTTAAATTAACCTTATATCAGACAGATCATTTCACAATGTCATATTGCATTAAACAATGTGTTTGTCCTATTCACCTCGTGTAACCACTTTTTGTTGACAGACCTTTCATGAGTTTTTTTTTTTATGATTCGCTCTATGTTCTAACACCGTTGTTGTGTTGGTGCTTGACTGAAACAAAAATCCTCTGTATTCATCCTCACTGTTTACCACCAACTTGTTATTCACTACACAATATAATAGGAACTAATAGACAATTATAGAGTGATAGCCCAACATGTAATGGGGTGGTCAGCCTTTTAAGCCTCTTGATTAGCAGACAGATCTGATTACCCACAATCCTTGATATTATTCTGGATCCAATTATTCCCTCACTGATTCTGATCATAGTGTTAGGGCTGATCCATTGGCAGAACCCAGTGATGAAGGACAGCTATAACACATCGTCAACAGAGGATGTACATCTTATCCACACAGACATTTCAGGAGAGATCTCATTGGGTTATAATTGAGTGAGTATTAGTCAAACTTGAGGTCTGCTGCAACCCTCAGTTCTTTTAAATCGAGACTGAAGACTTTTCTGTTTCCATTTTAACCTGTACTTTTTTATTTTATGTAAATGTTCTACTTCTCTTCATTCACTTTTAAATGTCTTCTAATGTGTTTTATGTATTTTAATATTGTCCCTGTAAAGCACTTTGAATGGCCTTGTGTCTGAATTGTGCTATATAAATAAACTTGCCTTGCCTTGCCTCAACAAATGTATTGAATACAATAGTCATCTGATTGACTGTTAATTGTTACCGCAAAGGGCTGGGTATTAACAAGGACTCCATGATACGATACTCATCATGATACTTGAGTCACAATATGATATATCACAATTAGTGCTGTCAAACGATTACAATATTTAATTGTGATTAATTGCATTAATGTCATAGTTAACACGCACAATGCAACAAAAACATAAAGGATATGGACTATGCAGATGTGTAGCCTTAAGAAAACGACTTATCAGTGGGGCTGAAACAAAAAACTTCAATTTGCCAGGGAGCATACAGATTGGCCTCTGGAGCAATGGAAAAGGTTGTGTGGTCTGATGAGACCAGATTGACCATGTTCCAGAGTGATGGGTGCATCAGGGTAAGAAGAGAGGTGGATGAAGTGATGCTCCCATCATGCCTACTGCCTACTGTATAAGCCTGTGTGGCAGTGTACAGTATGTTCTGGGGTTGTTTCAGATGGTCAGGTCTAGGTTCTAAGTATATTGATTTTCTCTTTTGTTCCAATCCACTCCTGGAAATAAAACTAAACTGCTCCTCTGCGACTGATATTTATTACAAAACTCAAACTAAATGTTGTTTAAAGCTTAACGTGTCAGAAATGAACACTTGCAAATAGAACTGTGTGTAATTGAACCACATTTTGTTTCTGTGGGAATTTCACAGTGCTTAATGGAATCAGAGTCTTATCCAGCAGCTGCAGTAATTACAATTATTTAAATCACTGAAATTAGTATCTGTGCTTTTCCCAGGATAGCACTATCATCTAAAACGTTCTCCTTAATACATCAATTATGCATATCTGTCTCTGAAATTTGCCAAACTTGCAGAAGAGGAGACCAAAATTGCAGCATGAGGCCTTTGAGGAATTTAAATGAGCATAAAGAAAGAAGAAAAACCACTGTACAACACATCAGCATAACATTTTAAATAGCTCATTAACAATAAGACGGGGAATCAATCTTTAATTGTTTTTATACATTGAGGAACAAATCAAAATATTTAGATGTATGATAATGTGTTACAATTAAGGGTTTGGAATGATGTATCTCAATGACAGTTTCCTGAGTTCCAGATGTGAACCAGATGTGTGTCAAATACCAAGAGAGAAGTAAATGATATGGACGCCATCAGACTCAGTACAGTGGAGAGAACCACAGTTACACGTGTACAGTCCATCATACATGCTGATATTAAACTATATATGATGATTCCCATGTGAAGCACATTATTGTATATTGTTTAGGTGTAGGTTTACCGTGTCTTTATGGCTCTATAACAGTGTGTGTTTTACAAGGTCAGTGTGTCTATGGGTCAAATCCACTAAAAATGTATTGCACGCTCTAATAGCTTCATGATTTCCATTGGAATACCGCAGATTATATGCCGGAGCTAACGCATTCGCAATGTTTGACAGCTTGGCGCAGTTTGCCATCGTTTTGCCCCTTGGATGCTTCATAAAGACCATCAGCCAGGATTTAATGGTGATGAATGTTCTATAATCTGGTGCATATTGACACAGGTTGGCTGTTACACACAGATCACAGGTGCATACTGTGTGATTGTTTTTATTAAAGCAGCCCTTATTAAATAAACCTGAGCTCCATCATAACTTTTGGGAAATCCTACTGTATAAGTACACAACCCACTTACCCCGTAATATGAATTAATATTATAATGTAAAGCTCACGAGTGTTGAAGAAAGGGAGACAGAGAGAGAGAGAAGGGGAGTTTAGAGATATAACGCTGCTTTACACGCCTTGGATACGGTAATTGCGCCACTTAAACAGCCTGTTGCAAAAAGTTATATATATATATTTGAAGCAACAGGCCACTGCCGAAGTTTACCGACTCATTATCATAGATAGTGCTTGTGCTGCCTTAAAGCTCCCATATTATACACTTTTCGGTTCTATTATACACCATATTATATGGTCTTAATGGTCCCTAATACGTTTTTCTTCAATTGTTTGCTGAAAAAAACTTTCAGATAATTTATTGTAGCCTACTATGCTGATGTTCAGCTAATCTCACAATGGCCTATTTTTTAAAAAGAGCTGCAGCTCCCCTCGTAAATATACAATCTTTGAGCTCCCCCCGCCCCCTCTCCGGAAGCGAAGCCAGATAATACGCCTCGCCCTCTGTCTGTTTGTAAACAATGATGACGTATAGCCTGTTAGCACAGTTAGGTTTAGCCTACCCATGAGAAGAACCAAGTCTAGTGCTAGTAACACACTTTGAACAGTTTGACATGACCTATCCTTGTCTACATGAAAGACTATGTTCATACAGATGCACTGACACGCTAATGGAAACGGCATGTTCACAATAAAAATGCTGCAAAAGATGGTGGCTACTGCGAAGCTAGCTTGGGAGCTAGCTGCTAACAATACCACTAAAATCAGTGAAAAAATTATCTTCAAAGTCAGACTTCTTCAGTATACATTCCAATCATTTGTCCTGTTAAAAACGAGGCATTTCCAGACTGGTGTGGGGAATAGAAATGTGTTTTTTATGAGCAAAAGCTGAATGCTTGTCCCAAAGCTAATAGCTATACACCAGTCAGGCAAAAATAAGTTCCACTGTTTGAAAAAAAGCACAAGTAGCTTCCTATCCGTTGTGTTATTAAAAACGAGGCTGCTGTGGTTAAGATAAATAAGTGGATTATGCAACATTCATCATGTTTTGCCGTACTACAGGCATCTTGTCGCTTAGCAACAAGCAAACAACATGGGGGTGAAGGAATATTTTTCGAGAGGATCTCGGGGCCGTGGACCAATAAGAAATAGGGGGGTGGACTGCACAGTGGAAGCTTCTGGCTTTCAAGTTGTTGACGTCAGAAACGGGGAGAATTCTGACTGGAGTATATTGGGTGGAGAGGTGGAGGGTTTCAGAAAAGGGGAGAGTGAGAAAAGGAGAGCTTTCTTTTTTTATATACTTTGGCAGTCTGTAGGCACACCGTAGACCCATAATTATGTTCAAAAACATCGGAAAAGTGCATTTGCACAATATGGGAGCTTTAAGTATAAGTCAGTATTGTTTTTGTATGGCAATTGTGTAAGTTAGAACAAGTGTTCATATTTGCTTTGTATTTTGGGTTTGGGAAAAGCGGCATAGTGAGCCCTCATGAATATAGGATCTTCGCGCCAAATCTCTGGTCTTTTCTCGGACATTCTTTGATCACAGTTTATGCAGTCACAACAAGAAGGAAAAGCATACAGATAAATGCTGCCAGTTTTCAAGTAAATTCGCTGTGCCTTGGAGAGTATTTGTCTGTGAGTAGTGTTTATGTGGTTAACTATAGCTTGTTAAAGGGGACATAGTATGCAAAAACTCGGGTTTAAATGTATATTTCCGAGGTCTACTAGAAAAGGTTTTAATAGTTTATTGTTCAAAAAACACATTAGTTTTCTACTATTTCCCATTTCTTCATCGCCTTTTCCAGCCTCTTCTGCCCTCTATCTCAAAAGGTAGATTTTGTTGAGTGAGGTGACCTTGATGCAACTTATTACTTGTGCATATCTTGTGACATTTGTATATCTTTTTGTCATAGGTAAAAGTAGGATAATTTCAATGAAACAGAATAGAGTGTGACTGCTCATCAGGGTAAAAGCTGACCAGAGGAAGGGGAAGGACCTTATATGGCCATAGGAAGGGGGTTACTGGGGTTCACCCGTGCAGGTGTTCTGGGATCATAGGAAGGAGTAGAGGAAGGGGGGAGGATTATATGGCCATAGGAAGGGGGCTACCTGGTCCCCCCGTGCAGCTGTGCCTTTTTCACTCCTCCCTCTCTTCCAAGTCTCATTGGTCCTCAGATTACTATATAACAGCTCGTTCTGAGCAGGACAAGGCCTTTTTGGGCCGCTTTTTGCAGGTACTACTATATGCTCTATAGTTAGTCACGCTCTGTTCCAGCACACTCTATCTGTCCCTTTAACTATGGAGGCAGAAGAAAAACTTAGAAAAACTTTGTGAGTCCAAAATACTCTGAAAGAATTTTGACTTCGAAGAACTTAGAGGCAGAGTCTTTTAAAACACTTCTTTAAAACTCTTGAAACACAGATGACTTGGTAAAATTCTAAAACTTTAGGTGGGGATTATTAGAATAGGGGTCTGAATAGAATGGTGATTGGAATTAATGGAGATTGGGTTGAGACAAGATCTCCCATTTACTGACTGGTGTCGTTAACAATCTTCCTTAAGTCCTTACCATTTTTACAGATTCAGTGGGATGTTAGATAGGGCTAGAGCGCAAGTTTAAAATCGGAGAGCATGCAAAAACTCTGATCTTGGGCTTTAACAAATTGTGAAAAATACCAAGTTAACATCTACTAGGGGATAATGAGCAAATACTCCATTTTGATGAGTTTATAGGCATAATAACCTCTTTTCTTTTCCTTTCTTGTCCATTTTATGTAATATTTCTATACTCTCTTGTATTTTGTAAATAAAATCCCTTAAAATGTTGTAAAGCCTCAGTTTGAATTAGTTTATAGCTGGAACAGAAGGACCTTAGGTATAGGTTTTTTCTACAAAGAGATCGTTTCCCCCCGGGGAGGTAAGTACATTGACTCCACACTACGGCACATTACTGATTTAAAACACACACAACCTCATACAACTAACCTCTCGGTAAGGAGAGAATATGCTCTAAATCCTTCCCGGATTTAACGCAGGCGTTTTAAATCTTGAAATAGTATATATGTTCTGTTTTTAGGAAGCGGGTTAAAAAGCATAGGCTGCATAAAACTGAAATAAATAACTTGTGAAGGATATCTTCTGCCTAAAAGTGGTGAATGATTATCTGAATCAAATATAAAGTGTTACATTTCATACCTAAACAGGATTCATAAATAGAAGAATACGTTTAGAAGAAGTGAAACGCTGAACACGGTGGGTTTAAGTAGAACAATTTTTATCTTTAAAGCAGAATCCCTGGCAGTCTAGTGGTTAAAATCCCGCGCGCTCACCGCCTGGAGCCCGGGTGAGACGCTCAGCAGAAGCCGTGAGAGTAGGGGAGCTCTTTAATGGTTATAAGGGTTGTAATTAAAGCATCGTGTTACAAGTTAGTTAATACAGGTTTAATAGGACATAACTAATAAACTTAGATACTAGCTTTTCATTGAAGATCAGACTTTGGAAGTCGAGATCGCTTCATGGCGCCCAACGTGGGGCTCGTGTAACATTGTTAGTTTTGTATAACTGAATAAATAAAGGTTTTATCAGGAATAGGAATAACTTTGGGAGACGGGCTTAAAATACAAGGACCTACATCTCCCGTGAGGGAGAGTCTTTTTCAACCGGCGAAAACAAGCCGAAGAAGCAATTAATGTCTGCCAGAAGGAATAAAAATACGACGTGTCTCCAATTTGCGTTCAATTTCCTTTAATAAAAATATAACGCACGAACCGGCACTATTGGAGATTAAGTTTTTGTTTTTTCTGCTTTACTTAAATCTAGTAACTAATACACTGGACAGGAGGCTATTTAGTCTTCCTCTAAAAACTCGGCCGGTTTTCTTATGTAAAGTAGGAATCGTCTGTTTAAAATGGGGAGATTAAAACTGTTTAGGAAAGATGTAAATAGGTTGAGTAAAAAAACGCTCTCAATTGGAGTAAACGATACTCATAAGCGGACAGTAAGGGATTTAGTGGATATTTTAATTGTTTCTGCGTACTAAGTTTAGGTGGTACTGGTACTTGTGTTCATTAGATATTAATGATCGAAGTCAGGCATTGGGATATATTTGATGTGATAAATATATTACAGTTCCCCTTTTAAACTGATTGTATCCATTTTTGTGATCTCAGAACGTTGGTGACCGTCTAGGTAACCTGGCCCGTTACCGTGAAAGAAATAGGGACCACGAAAGGAAAAACGGCTTGAAACTACCAGATATATATTAAGGGTTGTTGGCCTTTGATTATACGTGTTCATTTTTAATTGTTTTAGTGGCTAGATTGTAGCTTACTTAACAATTAAGGATGGATGCGGTTTAACTCTGTATAGTCTGAAGAGGCAAACAGAGAGAGAGAGCCTATACGGCTTCCACAAGAGGAGAGAGAAACCTCTTTAAGAATAGGCATAGATTTCTTATGTTAAATCTTGTGCTATTACTGAGCTTTAAAAATACTTTTTTCTTACACGAAACAATAGTAGATTTTAAAGTTTCTAACTATTTTAATGGTAGACATAGTTTACATGTTAAACTAATAGGACAGCCTTTGGAAACCATTATGATACAATAAGTTATTGTCTAATAGGGACTTTCACATTATAATTTCATTCAACTGTAGCATTAATAAACAAGCTAAAGTTGAAGAGAGGGTAATTCTTCCTTTTCTCCTTCTCCTCTGTGTGTATCGCCTTACATGCAGTCTACCAGCGCGTCTATTTCACGTCTTGGCGTGAAACCGGGCTGTGAGTGCAGCACCCAGTAAGCCACAGAGAGGGGGAGAAGAGTTAACAGCTATTTCACCAGGGTTTTCTAAATTGTCAGAAAAATGCAATTCTAGAATAGGACCACAGTGAGAAAGTTTTGATCGCCTTTTGCCTTTAAAACGTATTAGGTGTAAAGATAGTTACAAGTCCATTTGCGCATATGACAAGTAGCTTTTGATGAGACATTAGGAGCGCACCGCTGCTCAGAGGGCTCAAAATCAACTTTCGACAAATATGGGGTAAAATAGTCTTATACGAGTAAGTTATTGAGTCCATCCGCTGATTTAGATGGTGATAAATGTGTGATCGATGTGTTTTTAACATTTAACAAACTCTTACATTTTGTAAACGGGACAGCCACGGCTCTTACTTTAGATAGTTACCACAGTAAAGTTAGCGCTTGTGCAAAACGGGGCATTTCCTTTGCGCCTTCACATTAAAAAGCATGATTAATAGCAAACGTAAGTAGGCTTTTATTTTGAAGCAAATAAGAACAGGAATATAGTTTTTCACATGAAGCGCACTAATAGCAGCATGTCTTCCGTTTTAGTGGATCTAAAATTGGTAAAGATAGACAAAGCTTGCCATTTACACTACTACTTGCTGCGGTTTTTCAGAGCAGAGAGCAGAGATCCGAGACGGCTCCGAAGCTTAACAGCGAGTCAGCCTATAGAAACAGTTTGAAATTAGCGCAGTAGAACTACTCGCAAAATATTCACAAACAACCTTTGTCATTTAGTCTACAAAGGTGAAGTAATCTATTTTATATAGGTTTAAGGTTTTATGGTTTGGGTTTTTAATGAGAGAAATAGATGTTCTAAAAATGATTGTTAAAGCAGTCAGGCAGGATAGTCTATTGGTAACTTTGATTTTACATCAGAGTAAGAAAATGCACACCAAAGTAACCATTGAAATGGCCTCGATAAGTTACTCCTTGGTGCACACATTTTGTAGAACTTACTGAACACATATGATATGTCGTTCATTTTAAAAGAGAACTTTGTTCTCATTCCGAAATGCACATACAACACAATAGTTAAAAGAGTCAACACTGTGTTTGGTTGATGAGTTAAAGATACGACTGAGAATACTCCTTTGAGAAATTAAATAAAGTGGAGACACCTTATCTCATTCTTCCTTGATTCAGTGTTGAACCCTTTTTAGCTCAATATACATTACACAATGCCGTGTGGAATATTGTCTGCCCCGGGGAGAGATTTTTATTTTTATTTTATTTAGATGTTTAATACATTTGTACATTTGTTCTGGTCTCAAAGTGTGAAGAGTAGAGTAAGCGTGGGTAGAGAACTTGTGCAGTTTTCCCACAGACCTTGCCTGGGAATTCACACCTTAGAGAAACAGGAGACCATATAGTAGCCATAAAAGTAATGGCCCTAGTTTACAGTGTCAATCCTTCCTTCCTACACACTCTGAGCTGATCTCTGAAGACACAGCTGGGGCTTGGGCTCTTTGAGTTAAAACGTTAACTTTTTATATTTTGCCTTTACTTTCTTATAGTCTAGATCGTTCCTTCTTTTTGTTTTTATCTTTTTATATAATCACAGTCTTCTATATCGTAGAAGGTTTTTTCTCTCAGCTATTTTTTTGTTTTTCCAGCTGAGCGTGAAAACTGAAATTCCAAATAATATGGCTTCAGCTTTAATTTTATGTTTTATTTAGAAAAGATTGGACTGGTAACCTTGTTTTCGCAGCTTTGGTTGGAGTTTAGAAAACGTATGGGCAGTTTAGGATCTCCAGTCCGACGGCCCATTGTGAGGTTGGCTGGAGCACCCGTTAATCTTTATTTTTGCCAGTCCAATCTTTCCCTTTTGTTTAATTCAAGATATGACAGGAAAAAACGTAGGGGGTTATTGTTTAGCACGGGTCAATTTTGAGATTTGTGTCTATTCTGGCTTCCACGGCATGTATTCTTTCATATTAATGTGAAAGAAGGGACCAAAAATAAGCCTTTTAAATGTTTATTTTACTATATATTTTATTTTTATTTTATTTTATTTTTTCCCTTGCGTCCGAGTTTTGCTCCAAGGTTTGCAAAAAGTGAGCATTTTAACGTAACATACAGCAGCGCGACCGCTGTCTGAATCTTAATAACCATGGTACTGTTGGAAAGCTATGTATCTGAAGTATAATCTTATTGGATCAAAATATGGACATTTGTTTTTGATTAGTAACAAATAGTGAAAGTGTGAGGAGTGATTTGGTACAGTGAGCGCAGCCTGTTTGACTGGTGCGCGTATGATTTGATTCGCCAGAAGGCATCACGTGACCTGCAGCTCTGGTTGCCGCGGGTAGTTTGAAAATCACAAAATAAAATGGTAAAAAACGCCAAAACTATTCCAAAATAAAACAAAATAAAGACTGATTTATGTGGATACGGACATTAGATGATTGCCCTTTTGAAGGGGAGAAGTGTTGAAGACATATAAATTATTCCGATCGATCACGGTGAAGAGACACAGTCTGTTAAGCGCATGAGAGGGGGAGACAGAGGAGAGAGAGCTGCGGAGCGGCTTAACGGTGCGGCCACAGCTACAGTGGCTTGTAGAATGAATCACGTTTTTTTCTTTGACGGCTGTTTTCTCTAATCAAGTTTATTTTCAATACCCCGAGTCTGAATAAAATGTCTCGGCTACTAGACCACTGGCATCTATTAGACTTCCCAGTGTCATTCATTGCCCTATTTTAAGAGGTTTTTACACAAGCATTTGTTTATATATTGTTAGTCTGATTTATGAGACATTTTCCTCCTAAAAACACGCCAACAGTGCATTTCTAAAACGTAGGCTTTTACATAGTATTTTTTGATTTATTAAATACAAGGAAATTGTGTCCGAAATCTGTGGTGTAAAATCTTTAAAGACTAATATGTGGTAAACATAAAATAAAGTTCTAAATCTGGCGTCATCCAACATCTGGATTCTTTGGTTTAAAAGACAGGGAAAAATCCCTATTCACTTGGGGTGATTCGCCTTAATTAAAGATGTGTGCCTTTGGGAGAATAAGTTATTATGTTTGTTTTACCTTAGTGGCTAAGACATGATTATAACGTGTTAGCTTTTATTTTTTATTTTCATTGCATGTCTGGAATAGACATTCAGAAACCTGAAATCTTTTGCATCTCTCAACTCTTTTGAAATCAAATCTGAGGGCTTGTCTGAGTGTCTTTTGACTAGGTGTTTTTATTCTATTTATTTTTAATTTTTAAAATGGATGAATACATAAATGATAAAAGGATTATACCGGTAATATTAGTTTCACTGTTACTTTTATTTTCAGTTTCATTTTATTTACTACTGAAATTGTGAGTGATTTGCTCATTTCTATTTCTCTCTATTATAGAAGATTTTAGTTTTGCTACCTGATATTATGTGAGTACCCTATGAATATAGCTTACGAGCATAACACCAGTTTCTATCTTTATTTTTATCTTTATTTTATTGATGGATTACTTAAGTTTGATTTGATACTTTTCTTTTAGTTTTCAATGGTGAGACATTCTCACTCTCCTTATGACAGATGGCTGTAGTGCCTCTTCACTAAGCATTAGGCTATCTATATTCCAATACGAATCAATAGGATCCTTTCTAAAAGTCCTAAATACAACTTTATCAGCAGCCTTAGTTGGTGAATTGCATTTCCCTCTTACATTGAGTAGTCTATTATATCACAACCATTTGTAGACTTTTAGTCTGCAGAAAGAAATTGGGAGGCTTCTGGGCCTGCTGGACCTCTGACACATAGGTGTGACCTGATAGCTACGTCGCAGGCTGTGACACCACCAACATGACCATCTCCTGTTCCATCTGGGTGAACTACACCATATCTCCTGGAGGGGAAGAATCGTTCCCTTGCTGAGTGCTGTGTTCCATGGCACTCCTATCAGTTGGTTGGGGTCATCAACTCTATCCTGCTGTGGCGTCATTCTTGTCATGCAGTGGGCCTTTCTGCATCTGCCTGTCTTCCTGCGCTCTCAAACGGGGCGCGACAAGTCTTCTATGATGTGGGCCAGGGGCAGGTGTACTATTCTAAGATCAGAAGTTCTGGGGACTGTTGGGAAGATGTCCTTTATGCTAAGCTTGGAGAAGATATCAAAGTGTGTAAACCTGGGGAGAAGGGTTGCCATCTTGCATATTGAGCAGACACTCAAATACTGACTAATCTACATACTCTGTGATTGAAGAAGGGGCTCGAAAGGCCTAAAAGACTCTTTTTAAAGTTAAGATCGTCGTGGGACTTTGTGTTTTTAAATTTTTTGGACATTGCAAACTTAAGAACTTTTGATTGTACTGTCTGATGAACTCTTTACTCTGAATGGTGTCAGGATGTCATGGTTTTCTTACTGGTGTACTCTAATGTGTTTTGCTAAATGTTTCTTCATCTGTACGGTTGTGTCATGGTTGTATTAGCCTATGTAACTGAGGGGAGTTTTTTAGTATTGTGCATACACTTTGAGGTTGCTTATATTATCTTTTGCTTTTTCATTGAATAGGTTTTTTGGTAATCCGCCACTTACTTATTTTAACTTTTTGATCTGGTGTTGTGTTTTTGCTCACTGAATTGGATTTTACCATTATGAAGTTTATAATTACTATATTATTACGTTTATGCTTTTCTTTTTTGTGGTTCCTTTTTCTGGGTGCCTGTGATTTATTATTTTTTATAGATCTGTTTGAGAAAAAAAAAAAAAAAGATTATGATTTTTTTATGATTTTTGTTTTATTTTTTTATGATGAGGGTATTCAATATCTGGATGATGGTTGATTATTTACAAGTAATAAGTGACATGAGAGGGTGTTGAGTGAGGTGACCTTGATGCAACTTATTACTTGTGCATATCTTGTGACATTTGTATATCTTTTTGTCATAGGTAAAAGTAGGATAATTTCAATGAAACAGAATAGAGTGTGACTGCTCATCAGGGTAAAAGCTGACCAGAGGAAGGGGAAGGACCTTATATGGCCATAGGAAGGGGGTTACTGGGGTTCACCCGTGCAGGTGTTCTGGGATCATAGGAAGGAGTAGAGGAAGGGGGGAGGATTATATGGCCATAGGAAGGGGCTACCTGGTCCCCCCGTGCAGCTGTGCCTTTTTCACTCCTCCCTCTCTTCCAAGTCTCATTGGTCCTCAGATTACTATATAACAGCTCGTTCTGAGCAGGACAAGGCCTTTTTGGGCCGCTTTTTGCAGGTACTACTATATGCTCTATAGTTAGTCACGCTCTGTTCCAGCACACTCTATCTGTCCCTTTAACTATGGAGGCAGAAGAAAAACTTAGAAAAACTTTGTGAGTCCAAAATACTCTGAAAGAATTTTGACTTCGAAGAACTTAGAGGCAGAGTCTTTTAAAACACTTCTTTAAAACTCTTGAAACACAGATGACTTGGTAAAATTCTAAAATTTTAGGTGGGGATTATTAGAATAGGGGTCTGAATAGAATGGTGATTGGAATTAATGGAGATTGGGTTGAGACAAGATCTCCCATTTACTGACTGGTGTCGTTAACAATTTTCCTTAAGTCCTTACCATTTTTACAGATTCAGTGGGATGTTAGTTAGGGCTAGAGCGCAAGTTTAAAATCGGAGTGCATGCAATAACTCTGATCTTGGGCTTTAACAAATTGTGAAAAATACCAAGTTAACATCTACTAGGGGATATGAGCAAAAACTCCGTTTTGATGAGTTTATAGGCAAATAACCTCTTTTCATTTCCTTTCTTGTCCATTTTATGTAATATTTCTATACTTTCTTGTATTTTGTAAATAAAATCCCTTAAAATGTTGTAAAGCCTCAGTTTGAATTAGTTTATAGCTGGAACAGAAGGACCTTAGGTATAGGTTTTTTTCTACAAAGAGATCGTTTCCCCCCCGGGGAGGTAAGTACATTGACTCCACACTACGGCACATTACTGATTTAAAACACACACAACCTCATACAACTAACCTCTCGGTAAGGAGAGAATATGCTCTAAATCCTTCCCGGATTTAACGCAGGCGTTTTAAATCTTGAAATAGTATATATGTTCTGTTTTTAGGAAGCGGGTTAAAAAGCATAGGCTGCATAAAACTGAAATAAATAACTTGTGAAGGATATCTTCTGCCTAAAAGTGGTGAATGATTATCTGAATCAAATATAAAGTGTTACATTTCATACCTAAACAGGATTCATAAATAGAAGAATACGTTTAGAAGAAGTGAAACGCTGAACACGGTGGGTTTAAGTAGAACAATTTTTATCTTTAAAGCAGAATCCCTGGCAGTCTAGTGGTTAAAATCCCGCGCGCTCACCGCCTGGAGCCCGGGTGAGACGCTCAGCAGAAGCCGTGAGAGTAGGGGAGCTCTTTAATGGTTATAAGGGTTGTAATTAAAGCATCGTGTTACAAGTTAGTTAATACAGGTTTAATAGGACATAACTAATAAACTTAGATACTAGCTTTTCATTGAAGATCAGACTTTGGAAGTCGAGATCGCTTCAATTTTGACAGCTACCCACCTTTGCAAAAATCCTAGTCTGCTCTGACTGGTCAGATCTACATGGGCGTGCATGCACCGCCCTGCTCATTTACTCTATACCTACCTACATGGGCATGGCACACGCCCAGCTGTCAGTTTTGTTTACTTTTGGCCAATGCAGCATGGAGATCGATGTTACCATGTTTAGCTTCATTTCTACAGCAAATGTCAGCACACTTACCACTTCTAAACCAAAAGCTTTACAACTGAACCTGGTCAGGCAGGAGTCTGAGCTGAAAACTGAAAATTGCATCAAGATTTCTGGTTTCCCTGACATTATCCTCAGGTAAATATGTCACTGTCAATAACAGAATATGAGCTAAGTATTTATGCAAAAACCTCCTAACTTGTAACATACAACGTTGTATGTATGTCTCTACAGGTTAAACTGGGGAATGATCTACAACCCAGTGGAGTGAAAAAGCTTTGGTTGTGAAGCCATGCTGAGGTAACATGTAAACATGTACAGTAATGAGGCAGGAAAGGAATGTATCATGTCAAGATTCACTGGAAAGGCATCTTTTGTAAAAAAAAAATTGAAATAATTAGTCAGAGCTTCGAATTATCACAATTATCTGACACCCTTTCAATATCTAATATAATATATAATTTGTATTGTGATCACTGATTTATAATAAAGTTTTACTGTTAAATTTATTGTGTTGCTAACTGTCACCGTTTGCTTCGTGTAGTAAACTTGAAACTCACATTTTCATAGTCAGGATGTTGGACTAGTTTTCTGACCGATTTACATGCATTGACTTATACGTTTTTTTTATTCAACCCTTTATCTCTCTGAAGATTTCTTATAAAACAGTATCATTACATTTTAAAAAGACCAAAACCATACTTAAAAATAAAGCAGTTTATTCATAGCCAGTGAAATGGAAATATAAAGTGTACAAATCAAACAGAAGCAAAGCCATAACTTGTATGTAACTGTCCAGTTGTTGCTGGTGGGCCCCGAAGAAGACCACCTGTCCCACCCAGTGAACACATCCTCCTCTGAAGGAACGAATAGTGTGGTCCGTCAGGTCACTCACATCTGTAAAACATGGCACATTCAATGTTATATCATGTAGCTTAGCTGAAATATACATCATACATATGTAGTTATGGCAAAGCTACAAACTAATGAAAATATATTTTTTCTTCCATTATTAAATAAGATTGGCTACTAATAAGTTCAGTATAGCCCTTGCTCAAGAAGCAACGAGTTCTGAGTGATACTGTGTGCTTTTTGAAATATAATGGACAGGAAACAAACAGCAGCAATTTACAGTATTCCTGTCTATTATATTGTACATTATACTGGAGATGTAATAGGCCTACTGCTGCATGTACCACGACTGCTTGCATAACTACACACTGTCAACAACAAATAAATACTATTCAGTTTCCAACACACCGTACAGTTTCACAGTCTGTTTTTCCACACAGGGGCTGTCATGGACAGACTCACAGATCTAAACGTTAGCATAAAGCTAACAGTTAAGCTAGCGGACGCTAACGCTAACTCTAGCTATACTACTACTGTAACCAAGCATTTTGGCCGTCCCTATACTTCAGTATTACAGGAATAAGGACTCGGAAAACTCCATTCACGGAACGGAACGAGCCACTTTATTGAAGCTCTCCCAACATAATAACTGTAATATAAGTCAAAACAACCACATTACAACAACACTTCCGTGTTCCACCTTTTCACAATAAGAGCCTACACAAGAAATAGCGGCATTATCTCGTTTGGCGTTGGTTATTTTAGGAGGGATAAATTAAAGCACATTACACACATTGAACTCATAAACGGACAGATTTGTTTAAATTAGACTACCGGTACTTACATTTCCAGAGGAGAGATGGTGTCTATCAGTCTTCCAGGCTCAATCTCCTTCACACTCCAGTATAACGGCAGATCAAACTAGATAGCCTAACAACAAATGAAGTAAATCCATTCAGCCCCGGTCTGCTTCGAGGCTGGGGTGTGATGGTTCTATGGTGATGGTAGCTTGAGGATGAGCTAACACTGCAGCTTGCTTCTGCTCTGTTGTTGCATTAGCAGATGCAGTTCCAGGTGTGTGTGGTTACCAACGGGCATATTGATTGGAAACTCAACTGCCGAGTTTCTGATGAGCTTTCCCGTGGGAGTATTTATGTTAATGAAAACCGACCGATTTCGTCATCGGTCTGTGTTTTTTGGAAGAAACCTTCAAATCCCCCCTTTTTCGAAATAAGCATCCCAGAATAAACTGACATAGTTGTCTTTTATAAGCGTGTGTGTGCTGGTAGGGACCCCAATAACCTACAAAGTGTGCCCAAACACCGGCAATGTTTGGTTTTTCATAATATGTCCCCTTTAATATATAAATGTGAAGTTAGCTACTTAGGTTTGTTTGTTTAATTAACCATATGGCTTTGTTAGGTAGCTGCCTGTAACAAAGTGTATTGTTAGCTAGCTCTCCTTCATTTTACATTTGTTAGCTAAGCTTCGTGTATTATTCATGTCATACTTACCGTCTATACTTACCGTGTATTTTACTTAATGTCTGTATGGATCTGGTGATGTATGTATATTGATTTATGTTTTTATGTATGTTACAGTTTTACAAAATGATAAAGCAATCAGTGGAGATACACTGAAGAACAAGAACAGCAAGCCTTCGGTCTTTATTTCTTTATTGGACTTTATCTGTGTTAGCTGGCTGTCAAGCCGTGCTCCAGTATACGTGCTGCCAGGGCAGTACAGTGCTCATTATGGAGAAGAAACAAAGAATCCCAAGTTATTTACGCTACAAAACAATATCTTACATTGTTGATATTAGACAATATGAAGAGATAGCCTACTGTGGCAAACTAACTGATTTAATACATTTTGGCTGTGATTAAAAAAGAAAAGAAAGGAAAAGGTAGACCACACACTTACATGTGGCACTTAATAGTTTGGTTTATTTGAAGCTGTAGTGTGATTCTTGTTGTTCGGAATTTGTACCTTCATGATTGAATGCACTTACTGGAAGTAGCGTTGGATAAAAGTGTCAGCTAAATAAGATGTAGGTTACTGTAATGTAACGTAGTGCACACACTTGCGTGGACATAGCCTAATGGAAAGTGTGAGCAGACACTCTCAAAATTGGTTGAATACATTCAATGGGAATGCAGTGGTAACACAGCTATGGGTATGTTATATGTTTATGCCCCCCATTATTTGCTGTAGTTTCAGATGATGATACCCATGCGATTATTAAGGCGAGGGTGGCCCTAAATACACTCTTCAGCAGGCGTAAGAACACGGTGAAGGACGCCTGGGAGTAAGTCAGGTGGTCCTACTTATTATATAGTTGGAACCTGGAGAGTAAATAAGGTATAAGCTCTTGGTGTAAGCGCTTACACATTAGCTCATTATACCATTGTGTTGTATGTATGCTTTCAATCTTCAGCTCATTGGTCAGTGCATTAAGCATAAACAATTCTTAACATGTTATTTATGTTATTCAGGAATTGAAGAATCCCCCAACTGGGACTGTGACTGATGGCAGCGAGGCAATAGCAGCATCATGGCCATGGTTTGGTGTGATGCACGACCTCATTGGGGGGAGTGTATCCATCAAACCACCCATCCTCATTGGTCCCTTGGAGCCAGAGGAGGAAGCTAGCCCATTGCAGCAGGCAGATGAGGAGGAAGCTGGGCCATCGGGTGATGACCAAGAGGCTTCACTAGCCAATAAAAAAGAGGAGCGGGAGGGAAGGAGGCATGTTGGCTTTCCCTAAAAATCAAGCTTTAAAGGATGAAGCCCGTGTCAACGTGCTCGTGGCTCAAAATGAGCGTTTTTGGATTTGGTAAAAAATATATATATAATTTTTTTCATTTCTGCTAATTCAGTGGTACCTAGAGGCTAAATTACCAAATTTGGGAACCACTGTTAACATAAATAGTCAAACAAAGCTCTTCCTTTGCTACAATGATGGGTTCCACTTCTGCTACTATGAAAGGCACCTCACATCGTAAGTTCCCTACAGTCAATATCATTTGAGCACTAACAGTTTCCATAAATGGCATGGCAAAGATATATTGGCCGATTATAGTAAATGTGCTAATCATTTGAACATACAGTATCTCACAAAAGTGAGTACACCCCTCACATTTCTGCAAATGTTTCATCATATCTTTTCATGGGACAACACTGAAGAAATTACACTTTGATACAATGTAAAGTAGTCAGTGTACATCTTATAATAGTGTACATTTACTGTCCCCTCAATTTGGCCCTACTAGCCATTTTCCCTTTCCAGTGTCATTAGTTGACTCGTTAGTGTTAAAAGGTATCAGGTGTGAACAGGGAGCAGGTGTGTTAAATTAAGTGTTATCGCTCTCACACTCTCATACTGGGCACTGGAAGTTCAACATGGCACCTCATGGCAAAGAACTCTGAGGGTCTGAAAAAAAAGAATTGTTGCTCTACATAGAGATGTCCTAGGCTATAAGAAGATTACCAACACCTTGAAACTGAGCTGCAGCTCGGTGGCCAAGACCATACTGCGATTTAAAAGAACAGCTTCTACTCAGAACATCCCTTGCCACGGTCGACCAAAGAAGTTGAGTGCCAAGCTCAGCGTCATATCCAGAGGTTGGCTTTGGAAAATAGATGCATGGCTAACCACCATCTCCAACTGTTACGGCTCTCGCCTTGTGTTCTTTCCTCATGTTCCCTCCTTCACTCTCTCTCTCCCAGGTGTCCTGATTGTGTGGCCTGTGCCGGTGGCTGTCTCTCACTCACCGCGGACTGCTCGTGGATGCTGACGCGCCGTCTTTTCTATTGTTGCTTTGGAGTTGTATGGTTTAGTTAATGGAGGACTGTTAGTTTAGTGTTCCTTTTGTTTTGATCATAGTTTAGAGGGGCCGGGGTATAGTTTAGTGGGAGGAAGTCCTGGGCAATAACGCAGTCCAACTGTGGCTGCCCCAGGCTTCCTCCCGTTTTGCTTTTCTGTTGCAGCCTCCGGTTGACGTGAGTTTTTAGGGATTGATTTAACCCTTCCAACCCGGAGCCCGCAGTGCTGCGTTCTACTGCGTTCTGTCGGTGATTTCGTTATGTTTTAATAAATTATTTAACATTATTAAATCGCAGCAATATGGTTTAAGTATCTCCGGAAAGCTGGGATTCTGCCCTTTCCGGGATATATTCTCGCGATAGTATACGTGACTCACAGCCAGAGATATGTTGCTGAGAGGCGCGAAAATGTATCAATCCTTTCCCTTGCGCTACTGGCTGAGCCGCTTGTCAATCAACACCCTTTCCCTTGCGTGATTGGTAGAGCTGCTTGCTGTCAGATTTTGTGAAAAACCATCCAATCAACTTAGTGTAATCACTAAGAACCCCCCCATTACTTGTCAAACAACATTCACTGAACAAAGGACAACTATTCATGCTCCTATTTCGACTTCACCATGGCGCGGATGTTGAGAGGAGCAGTGACGAAGAAGACGCCAATTCTGACATTGAGGGCTTTGACGAAGAGGAATATGAAGATGACATGGATCCATTTGAAGACGGGTAAGAGCATTTATTTGACAAAACGTCTGTTTTTGTAATGGAAGCTAAGTGTGAACATGTAAACTAGCTTGAATGTTGCGTCCGTGACATGACCGATTTTTTTTTTGGGAACTGACGTGACAGAGCTGTATACTCTTGTCGCCAGCCTTCTGTTGTTTGAAAACAAGTAATAGTTTTCAAAAGGTAGAGAATAGAAATATATTTCAATAGTCTTACTTTATTCTCCGCTAGTGTCTGTGCATTATTGATTTAGTGGGTGCGACAATGTAGGCTAGGTTCAAAACAGAACAATCTTGTGTGTGTGTGTGTGTGTATTTGCGTATGAGTACGAAAATGGTGAATGAACCGGCATAGGCATTAATCGGTGGCAGTGCAGCGCTGTCTGTTGTGGGAGATGGAAAGTCGTCATTTAGTCTGGCTGAGGGGAGGAGACAGAAGTTACGAGAGAGAGAAACAAACAAACTGTAGTAGGCTATACAGCTGTTTATAAACGGGTATAATAATTTATTTTAGAAATTGCAAATGAAGCTCTGTGTGTAAATGTAAGCTAGCTTGAATTTTGCATTCTTGACATTACAGGGACTGATTTCTCTATTGATAGCACTACTTTTGTTTGAAAATAATAGTAATAGGTGTGTATTCTGTGTAAAAGTATTTCCCTTTACAAATAGTACAGAATGGAAATGTTTTTGCATCGACTTTTATTACACTGTTGTTTGCAAATACAAGTTGTGAAGTTTGAATATTTTTGTTATGAGATAATGAGACTGATTTCTGTGAATCTGTGGTCCAGGTCCAGGAGAAGAGGAGAACCACCCGCAAAGAGGTCCCGTGTCCCAACTCCACCAGCACCCCCTACGCAGCAGCGGGCTTGGAAGACTGAGGAAGACCAGGGGCCTCATTTATAAAGCTTTGCGTGGGATTCACGTGGAAGCTGGCGTACGGAAGAAATGTAGGATGTACGTGCGAACAAAAATATTCGGATTTATAAAACAGTGCGCACTCACGTCCTACGCCTGTTTCCCTTTATAAATCACAATCAACTCTAAATGTGGCGCAGCCTTTGCGGGCTTCACGTAACGCCCATATTTACCCATACATAGTCATCGACACGCCCGAATTAATATCATTTACTGAGTGCATGAAGGCGGTAGTGGCAATCGCCGACTGAAAGGGAAATGGAAAAATAGACTCCACACGGTGTGGATCACTGCGGCCACGCCGAAGTACCCGTTGGAGAAGTGGCGAACAGGGAAAATATAGTTTGGTGGCAGTGTGAGCGTAAAGGCGTCAGAGTGCAGCCTGTGGCGATCTCTGTGAACACTGTGGCCGAAATAAAAAGAAGCGATCCGACATAAAAGTGGACGCAAACAAGTGCATATCCTCACACAGCAGTGTTTGTGCCACGAGCGGGGGGCACTGAGACCCCCCATGAGATACAGATTCAGAGAATTCATCCCGGGGCAGTGACGGGCGGCGTAGGGTTAATAATAAACTTCACAGTCCCTTTCAAAACACAATTGCGACGTGCTTAAACACAAAGAAAAACACATAGATAAAACGGACTAAAAGCCGTGAAAAAAAATCACAGTGGCCTATGTGATGTACAGTAGGCTTATCATTAGTGTATGAAAAGGTGCACTCCTGTCTGCCTGACTGAGGCATCGAGAACAGCGTCAGTGTAAAAGTAATAGGCTGTATTCCACCTCAATATTATCAGAATTAATTCCACAACATGCAGATAGGTTATTCTTTAATAACTGCAGAGCTTATTCGAACGTTGCTGTTTTGTTTTTATTTGTACTCATATATCTCCGTTTGTAGGCTATTTAAGATCCTAATTCGTTTTGTTTTTGTTGGTATCACTCCATGGAAAAATCCGTGGAGGCATTTGTTCATTAGTTGTAAGAATGGCTTCATCCGTTTTGCAAAGGAACTCTCAATATATGATAGACCTACATGGCTTATGATAGGCCTATCTGGATTAATATTACACAAACACATTCGTTCTCGCACTTCATACATGTGCCGACGGAGTCGCCGTTTCTCCTTTCTCCACTTTCTGTGCGTACGCATGGGTCAGAGTTTGCGTGGAGGACCGCACTCTTCCCGTCAAGTTTGGTTTTTATAAATCCCAATATTTGCTTAGAAATTGGCGTGCGCCCTCTTCTGGGCGTACGCAAGCTTTATAAATGAGGCCCCAGGACACTGCTCCTCCTGTCTCCAGGTTTCAACCTGCACACACCCCTGGCCCACAGCTAGGCACGCACTTCTACACACCAATTGAGCTCTTCAAATTGTTTTTCACTGCACACACTGTACACACACTCTGTAGCAACACAAACAAACAGGCTGCCAAAAAAATTGTCATGGGTAAAAAGTTTAAATGGACTGATTTGACAGTTGAGGAGTTTTACAAGTACATTGGACTCCTCTTTTACATGGCCCTGGTTAGACTACACCACATTGCTGATTACTGGAGGCAGAACCACAGTTTAACCTGTCCATTTGCCGCAACAGTCATGAGTAGGGACAGATTTGGTGTCATCTCCTGGAACTTACACATAATAGTCCAGGCAAAATAGCGTTTTTCATAGAATAAATTGTAAAATAATTTTTTTCAGCTCAGATCATTTCTATGAGGTGCCCAGAACAACATACTAAAAGTCCTAAGAAATCCTAGTTGGGGAAATATGTTTAATTCTCATCAATCCGAGATGTGTGCCAATAAGGCGAGACACCAATAAATCCCAATAGGGCTATTTTTTTCCTTTAGTCCTATCAAAATGAAACTTTACACGATGAAAGTATCCATGAAAATTAACATTTTTTGTATTACAAGTTTCTTTGAAAATTAATTTTAATATGCAAATGAGCTATACACTAATCGTACATGCCCAAAATAAACCCAAATAGGCTTAATTTTTTCCTTTACTCCTACCACAATAAAACTTTACATAGTAAAAGTATACTAGAAAAGTAACTTTTTTTGTATTACAAATTTCTTTTTAAATGAATTTGAATATGCACATGAGCTCCACACTTATTGAATATCCAATCGTCGTACTGCCAATGGGTGATGGCGATGCTGCTTTTAGACTGGCCTCTAACCTGAAAAACTGCCTGGCTTACTTATAACAGGTGCCTCTCATGAATTAGACCCCCCCCCCCCCCCGCCCCCCCAGCTAGTGTAATTTTTTACTTTTTTCAGTGCCATACCCTTTCCAATGCCAAATAGACGAGACGTAGAATCACAGCCTGAAATGGCATGGATAAAGAGGAGATTGTCACACACCTTGGGACCAATTAACTCGCCTTTTGGAATTTTATTTATTTTGACTATTATTAATACATTTTTATCAATACCAGTATTTTTTATATGAAATAACAGATTTTAGTTTATCAATTCCACATTTTTCTTTACCGGAAATCAATTGTTATAACTGATAAAAAAATGATTTGCCAACTTTTGTATGTGCAAAAGTTTGTGAACCCTGAGCTGCATTGGTTAAATTGAGCAGGTAAACACAATCAGGTGGGCCAAATTGAGTGATGAAATGGACCAATGTAATGAGAGATCTTTAGGGAAGAAATTGGGCGGCACCAGATAAAACACAGATAAAACCAGGTCAGTTTAGGCTCACCAAAGTGAACCCATACAGATCAGACTTGCCAAAAGGGAAAGACAATCTCAGAGGATCTCAGGAAGAGAGATGTGATGTTGCACATTTGTCTGGGGACAGCTATCAATTAATGTATTTGGTTCTTGTGCCATAAACAGCTTGTGTGCATTCAGATCAGCATGATGCAACAAGAGTACTAACAAGTCTGTGTCATCACCTACTGAGACTGTGTCTTTTGTTCTGGCAGAGGCAATGGCAGTTTGGACAATGAGCACATCTGCATTGTGCTTTGCATGGTTTGTGATACACCATTTTTTGTCTTACAAGTTTCTTTGAAAATTGATTTTGATATGCAAATGAGCTATGCACTAATCAAGTATAGGCTACCCAAAATATATCTGCATAGGCTTAATTTTTACCTTTACTCCTACCACATTAAAACTTTACACAATGAAAGTCTACATGAAAAGTAAAAACATTTGTATTAGAAGTTAACTTATAATGGTCAAGGCTTTCCAGAAGGGGTTGGTCGAACGTCAGAACAGGGGTCACATCATACTGCAGAGCTTGAGTTGCCACAAACCTCAATGTTGAGTATATGCAGGATTCATCACTGGGATCAAGATCAATCATTGGAAGTAATGTTACTGAAACTCTCCCAGGGTGTTCATCTAGAAGATGCAGGATCTGCATCATACCAGACCATGATGGCCTTTGAGAGTGAAGGAGTAGGGATGTCTTCCACAAAACATCCAGCTGTGATGTTTTGTTATCTGCTGGCAACAGAGCCAGTGGCTGATACACAATAGGTTCACGTATAGGAGGAATCATAAAGTACTGAATGTGTATGCAACCAACCGCAGCAATATCTGCAGCAGTCACTTGGATCTTTAAAGGAAAAAATTAAGCCTATGCGGATATATTTTGGGTAGCCTATATTTGATTAGTGTATAGCTCATTTGCATATTAAAATTCATTTTCAAAGAAACTTGTAAGATAAAAATGGTGTATCACAAACCATGCAAAGCACGATGCAGATGTGCACATTGTCCAAACTGCCATTACCTCTGCCAGAACAAAAGACACAGTCTCAGTAGGTGATGACACAGACTTGTTAGTACTCTTGTTGCATCATGCTGATCTGAATGCACACAAGCTGTTTATGGCACAAGAACCAACGAAAGCAACAAAAACAAGACGGATATGGTGCATAAAGTAGACAAAGGAGTTACTTCGTCCCAAGGTGTGTGACAATCTCCTCTTTCTCCATGCCATTTCAGGCTGTGATTCTACATCTCGTCTATTTGGCATAGGAAAGGGAATGGCACTAGCCTGGAAATCCAGACCTGCCACTAGGCGCTGGCAAATTAAATGTGCTGCGCCTGTTGGTCTGGGCACTCTCCATTGAAGCTCATTAAATATGTCAAGAAATCCTGAGCTGCGTTTTAATTGGTTCTATCTGATATGGGCGGGCCAGAGCCCTATGTATGGTGCTCTGGGGCCTCGACCCTTTACAATTTGGAAGACGGCACTCAAATCTTTCATTAGCAAGTAAGAGGAATGTTCTGTTTTGCCGACCGACCACGGGAAAAGTAAAATTTAGCAGTGAATCCCGCTGTTCGCTAAACGAACGGGGCTTAATACGTCACCTTGTTCATTGCTCTGATTGGTTGTAGTGCTATCAAATTGCGTGCAGTGGCATTTGAAGAGACAAATCTAATTCATGAGAGGCACCTGTTATACCCCTGGCAGGTAAGCCAGGCAGTTTTTCAGGTTAGAGGCCAGTCTAAAAGCAGCATCGCCATCACCCATTGGCAGTACGATGATTGGATATTCAATAAGTGTGGAGCTCATGTGCATATTCAAATTCATTTAAAAAGAAACTTGTAATACAAAATGTTTTACTTTTCAAGTATACTTTTACTATGTAAAGTTTTATTGTGGTAGGAGTAAAGGAAAAAATTAAGCCTATTTGGGTTTATTTTGAGAGGCACCTATTTGCAGACGCATGGGGAAAGTGGAGCTCCACCGGAAGTGGATTTCATTGGTCAGAATTGTAACCTACTCTGAATTTGTTTTCTTCTTTTTGTTTTACTGCCGGAGTTCACCTAGCGGTGAATAATAATACACGGTTTCCACCGGTTATGGTGCTAGTACACAGTAAAATACGTCAGTTTGTTAAGGGTCCCAAGTGGCCAGGACGGTGGTAAAAAGTAGATGTTGAGTTAGAAGATGAATGAAGCAACAAAGCTTTGTGTACATCTTCTGAAATCCGTCTGTTTAATTCACAATCAGTGCAATCTCTGCTATCAACAAATGCACGTTGTTCAAGCAGCTGATCAAAGATAAACAAACCTTGCGATGTCCAGAATAATACTCGTGATAACCATCAAACTAAATCGTACACATTCACTGAGTGAAGATTGTGAAAGTATGACACACATTTCTCACCAACAATGTTATCAAAAACCCAATTAATAACGTATAAATCTTTTAAAAACCTGAATTAAAAACTGTAGCAATGGCGGCCACAGCTTGGATTTCATTTTCGCCGGGAGAAACTGAGAGTGTACTGAATGTGAACGGCACGAGGGCTGAGAACTACGCTACTGATCAGACAAATGATCGATTATACGTAACATCATCAGGAAATTATAAAAATTGAGATTTCTATGGAGTGATTTTGCTTTAAACTGTACAGGGTCGCGTTGTTGCAGTGACACTCTTTCTTCAGTCGGAGCTGCAGCGTAAAGTGAAAACAATCTCAGAGTAGTTACAATTCTGACCAATGAAATGAGTTTGGGGCGTGGCCCCATCTTGCTTCCGGTGTAGTGGAGGTCCGTTTTCTCCATGGGTCTGCAAATAGGTACTCTTGTTTATTTTGGGCATGTACGATTAGTGTATAGCTCATTTGCATATTAAAATTAATTTTCAAAGAAACTTGTAATACAAAACATTTTAATTATCATGGATACTTTCATTGTGTAAAGTTTCATTTTGATAGCAGTAAAGGAAAAAAATAGCCCTATTGGGATTTATTGGAGTCTCGCCTTATTGGCACACATCTCGGATTGATGAGAATTAAACATATTTCCCCAACTAGGATTTCTTAGGACTTTTAGTATGTTGTTCTGGACACCTCATAGAAATGATCTGAGCTGAAAAAAATTATTTTACAATTTATTCTATTTTTGGCCCCAAAATGCCTTACTTTGCCTGGCCTATAAGTGATCCAGTTGATTTTAGTCATGTTTTTTGCAGTTCCCAACTTTTATTTGGAAAATGACAGTGCATTATAGAAGCTAATGCTTTGTAAATGGGGATAATGCTTTCGCTCAGCAGGATAGTCTTTTTGTTTTCATGCCTGTTCACTTTTCTTGGCTCATTTGTTGTCTGTCTGTTCTCTATCGTGTCAAGACTATCTCTCCACCCTACATATTCCATATGTACGGGGACTGACCCCCACGGGGGCAGTTGACGTGGATACTCTTTAAGACACACCACTTGTGGCGGCCACGCATGATTGGCCAGCCGTGGCTATATAAGCCACACGCATGCGTGGCCTCTTCGATTCCTTGATTTCCACGGACAAGCAGTAGACTGTGTGTGAGAAAAAAAGCAAAGCAAAGCAAAGCAAAGCAAAGAAGGAAAAGATTGAGTTGTGTGGGTTTAGCAAGTGTGGTGACATCAGCGTTGTCCGCTTACCTAGTGAGTAGGAGAGCAGGTCTACGGGCCCCTTTCTGGATCGCTGTATTGTCTTTACTGCACAGGCTGTTGGAAGCGTGGCTTGATCGGCTTGCCGATCTGTAGCCATTGTCTCCCGTGAAATCCGACCCAGTCGGAGGAAGCGGCGGAGGGCTTCACAGCTGATCGCTGAACCACCGAGAGAAAAGAGTGGCCATAGTGTGGCTGTGTGTATTAACGGACGCCGTTTAACGCCACAGCCATAGTCCCTCGTGAAACCCGACCTATCGGAGGAAGCGAACGGGCGTACTTTGAGCCGCAGGTAAATTAAGAAGAGCAGGCTGTTAGAAGCGTGGCTTGATCGGCTTGCCGATCTGTAGCCATTGTCTCCCGTGAAATCCGACCCAGTCGGAGGAAGCGGCGGAGTGCTTCACAGCTGATCGCTGAACCAGCGAGAGAAAAGAGTGGCCAGAGTGTGGCTGTGTATTAACGGGTGCCGTTTAACGCCACAGCCATAGTCCCTCGTGAAGCCCGACCTTGTCGGAGGAAGCGAACGGGCGTACTTTAAGCCGCGGGTAAATTCCAGGAAACAAAAAGTAAATTGTTTCAGAGGGCACGTCCCCGCAGACAGCGGGAGTTTCGGTGTCAGCGGGGTGATTAGTGCCACGTGCATAAGCTACATCTCCCAAAGTTCACAAAGCATTCAAAATGTATGGGTCCAGAGGAAATGTCTAGCCCAAGAGGCCACGCCTGCTCGGGCTGCGGGGTAAAAATGCCAATGGAGGACGGTCACGATCAATGTGTGAGAAAAGTGCATTGTCTAGAAGGGGCGGAGCCATGCGCGCATGGCCAGCCAAGACCCCGCCTCCGGCATGAATTGTTTTTTCCTGCCAGCTAGGGTGAGGGAGGCTACGGCGTTAGCATTTTCTCTCAAAAATCCGGCCACACTCATTGGGCAGCCGCAGTGGGCGAAGCAGCCAAGGGTAGTGGTTTGGAATGATCACATGGGGGAGGAGCCTCACTCATTAATTCATACCCCAGGTGTGGCTGCTGGAGGGTTCAAGCCCCTCCTCTACAGCAGCAATGATGGTCCCATCCACAACCCAGCCCCCCACCTCTGCACTGGCAGAGCAGGGGGGGGTTGGGGCAGGGGTACCCTGCGTCGGATGAAGAGGAAATTGACATCCTGGGGATGGACTCGGAGGGGGAAGACCTCCCCCTCGGCCAGATGGGTGTGGAGGCACAGCAAGAGGTAGAGGAGGAGCAGGAGCGCTCGACTCCTTTCTATCAGCAAGCTATCACCGGGGCTGCTCAGGCATTGGATGTCGAATTGCCAGCGGAGCAGGGCCGGACGGCCTCCCGTTTTGATGAAGAGACGGGGCAGACGCGCTCTTTTTTTTTGTACCGCTGCCTCCCGATCTAGAGGAACTGGTGCTGAAGCGATTTGAGAAACCAGCTGAAGCCCATCGCTGGTCGGGTCTATGCAGACGGCTAGCGTGTGTGCAAGGTCGGGAGAGGATAGGCTGTGGACCACCACCTCCCATGGATCAAACCCTGGGGGGCCTTAGTGTCCCCCACCAGGGGTTCTGGGGAAGCCAGGCTGCCCAGGCAGAAACACTAAAACGAGGGGTGCCATACTCACCAGAGTGCATGGAGCTATGGCAACCCAGGGACAGCTGGTCAATACAGGGGCTATGTTAGCCTTGTGTCAGTGCCAGTTGTCCAAACGTTTGGAGCAGGAAGGCTCCGCTCTAGCGGCTGAGATACAGCAGGTGTCCTCGCTCCTAGCTAAGCTAATGAAGGAGCAAGCAGTGGCAACAGGCAGGGCTATGTCCTCTCTCGGGATGGTGAGGCGCCACCTCTGGCTGAGTCAGTCACGCCTACAAGGGGAGGACCAGGCCGGTCTGCTCAGGCTGCCTGTGGTGCCACCTGCCTTGTTTGGTTAGCCGCTGAGATCCGCACTCTCCTTGCCAGGAAGGCCATCAGAGAGGTGGAGCAAAATATTCGGCAGGCTGGGTTCTACTCACGGTACTTCCTCATCCCGAAGAAAGATGGGAGACTCAGACCGATTTTGGACTTAAGGGGCTCAACAAATGTTTGAGGCCCCTACAATGCAGGATGCTGACTGTGCCGAGGGTTCGACAGGCTATCCTCCAAGGCGACGGGTTCGCCACAGTCGACCTGGATGATGCTTATTTCCAGATCCCGATATGAGAGGGAGACGTTTTCTCGGGTTTGCCTTAAACGGCCAAATCTTCGAGTTCTGCGTCCTCCCATCCGGGATATCACTGGCCCCTCGCACGTTCAAGGTGCATGGAGGCAGTCCTGGGTCCTTTGCGGCAGGAAGGTCTTCGCATCCTGAATTACCTGGACGATTGGCTGGGCTGTGCTTGCTCAGAGGAACAGTGTCGCATCAATGTGACCCGGCTTCTGCAGCACCTGGAGCACCTGGGCCTGCGCCTCAACAAGAGGAAGAGCAGGCTGCAGCCTTCACAATCGACAGAATTCCTGGGCATGTGTTTGGATGCCAAATCAGGAACTCTTTTTGACGTCGGCGAGACGAGCCGCCCTCAGGGCTTGCTTGTCCCAGCTTCGTTTGGGGGCCAGAGTGACCTGGAGATTCTGCCTCCGACTCTTGGGGTTAATGGCAGCCACGGTGCACATCGTGCCCCTGGCCTTTCTGAACATGCACCCGGTGCAGCGTTGTCTCCTGAGCCTGGGACTTTGTCCACAGAGAGTTCTGCATGCCAGGTGTCACGCATACTGCGCATAGCTCTCCACAGGTGGGAGGACCCAGCCTATTTGGCACAGTGGCCAATGGCACGGATCCTGGTTGACACGGCACAGCAATCAGTCGGAATTGCAGGCTATCCATTTAGCTCTTTTGCACTTCCTGCCAGAGCTGGGAAACCGCTATGTACTGGTAAGGACAGACAGTACAGCGGCAGCGGCATACATAAACAGGCAGGGGGGCCTGGGTTCCCCGCGCCTTTGCAGATTGGCTCAGATAATATGGGAGTGGGCGTATCCGCGGGCAAGTCCCTCGGGGCGATGCACGTGCCGGGAAGTAAGGGAAGAGCACGGTCCCCTCTGTTTTCTCGCAAGAGTGAAACGGGACGATCCTCCCTTAGGCACGGATGCCATGGCACACCAGTGGTCACAGGACCTCCTGTATGCCTTCCCTCCCTTCACCCTCCTTCATCCACTTCTACAGAGAGTTCAGGTGGAAGAGGGGAGCCTCATCCTGGTGGCCCCCAAGAAGGCTGGCCCCGGATGATCTGGTTCTCAGCGATTGGGAGAAAAAGAAGAAGAGAGGCACGGATGCCATGGCACACCAGTGGCCAATGGGCCTCCTGTATGCCTTCCCTCCCTTCACCCTCCTTCATCCACTTCTACAGAGAGTTCAGGTGGAAGAGGTGAGCCTCATCCTGGTGGCCCCCAAGAAGGCTGGCCCCAGATGATCTGGTTCTCAGCGATTGCACCCCTCCTTCAGGGACACCTGTGGGAGTGCCCAGTCGGTGGTTAGCGCTCTACAAGGAGCCCGGGCTCCATCAACGAGGGCGGCATACGCTTATCGTTGGGGAGTGTTTCAATCATGGTGCAATTCCAGACAGGGGGATCCCCTCGCCGGCACGGCCCATAACATTCTCCAGTTCCTCCAGGAAAGGTTGGAGGTGGGCAAATCTCCCTCGACATTGAGGGGAATAGGGGCAGCCATAAGGCAGCCCGTGTTGGACCTCGGGAGCTGGCAGAAGGCTGTTGCTGCCTTATTGCTCAGTTTCTTAGAGGTGCTCGTAGGGTTACTCCACATCGCAGAAGGCCAGCTGTCCCCCATGGGATTTGGAGGTGGTGCTGTCGGCCTTGCAGAATGAGCCATTGGAGCCCCTGGATACAGCTAGGCTACAATGGTTTGCTCTCAAGACAGCGTTTTTGCTCGCAATTGTGTCTGCTAAGAGAATGGGAGAGCGGCATGCTCTTTCAGTGCATGAGGACTGCTGCCGCTTCTTGCCAGGTGGTGCTGGGGTGGCGCTGCGCCCAAACCCTGCATTCCACCCTAAAGTCTGGTCTGAGTCCCACACCGGTAAGTATTGAGCTGCACCCTTTCCACCCTCCTCAGGAAGGTGAAGCAGGGTGGAGTAGGCGGTCACTAACTGTGCCCAGTCAGGGCCCTAACAGGGTATCTGCATCGGACACGTGGCCATAGGACAACGGACCAGCTCTTTGTCTGTTACAAGCCTAACCGTCTTGGACAGCCAGTCTCCAAGGCCAGGCTTTCCCACTGGGTTGTGGATGCTATCCAGCAGGCATATGAGAGGGCAGGCAAGCCGATCCCAGTAGGGGTGCGGGCGCACTCCACACGGGGCATTGCTACGTCATGGGCCCTATGGCGAGGGGCCCCTCTATCGGAGATTTGTACGGCGGCCTCTTGGTCGACCCCGTCCACTTTTATCCGGTTCTGCTGCATGAATATGGCAGCCAACACCCATTCTCGGAGCGAGTGCTGGGCTCAATGCAGCAGGACGGTGCGCGTTTGGGCTAGGCCATCTACCCATTCATGGCTCGTCTTAGCGTCTTGCAGGGCCAGCTTAGCCTTAGTAGCGTCTGGCGCCTTGGCGATGGGTGTGTACGTAAGGTATAATTGTAAATAGTTCCTTTATACTGGGCACATGGGTGAACACTCTGGTGGTGGTGACGAGTCATTCGAACTCAACTGCCTTTTTTTATTTAGGCTCCCGCAGGAGCAGCTACGTCTGCTTGGTTTCCTCGCGGTGTGTCTTACAGAAGTCCCCGTACATATGGAATATGTAGGGTGGAGAGATAGTCTTGACACGATAGAGAACGGTTGGTTACGTTGTAACCTAGGTTCTCTGAGTGGAGAGACTATCTCTCCAGCCAAGATGCCGCTCAGAAACGCGTTCCAATCAAGGTTAACCGAAGAGGCCACGCATGCGTGTGGCTTATATAGCCACGGCTGGCCAATCATGCGTGGCCGCCACAAGTGGTGTGTCTTAAAGAGTATCCACGTCAACTGCCCCCGTGGGGGTCAGTCCCCGTACATATGGAATATGTAGGGTGGAGAGATAGTCTCTCCACTCAGAGAACCTAGGTTACAACGTAACCAACCGTTCTCTTCCAGTTTTCCCTGGTGGAGACGAGACGGTGTGGATCAAGTCCTTCCTCTGGCAGCATCTGAAGTTCTCCTGCATCCACACTATTCATATTTTATTTTAGTATTAGCATGTTAACATTAGTCAATTATTGTATTCCTTCATGATTTTTTTGTATTGTTTGTACAAGTGACATCTATTGCATGATGTCCATCTTGGGAGAAGGATTTATTCATCTGTCACTCCATGACATTTCTCAATATTTTTCCCATTAAAGGGACTTTTTTCTCAGTGGAGAAGAAATGTGAAGCCTACTGAGGCAAATGTCTATTTGTGCTATTGGGCGTTAAGAAACTGTTGGCTTGGAATAAAGGTATTATTTCAGACAAATTTCGAATTTCTTTAAAAATCGAACTTCAAATTTCAACATTTGTCAAAATATTTTTTTTTTACATTGGACTAGGGCAAAATTGAACCTTCCTCTCTGAGAGCGGAGAGTGTTCTGAACATTTTGATATGAATCACCTGGGTATTATGTTATCTACTTGCTCTCTAAAATGGTCATTTATAAAAGCATGTAAAATCGAGAAAATGCCCTCAGATCTCAACCCAAAAAACGTTTGGACAAAAAGATCATTTTAGTCATGTATTTTGCTCTTCCCAACCTTTTTATGGAAAAATTCCAGTACATTTTAGAAGCTAATGTTTTGGAGAGGCAATTTCAAGAGCCAAAATAACTTAATCAGATGAATAGAGGTATTATTTCACACAAATTTCGAAATTTTTCAAAAATCGGACTTAAAATTTCAACATTTATGTCAAAATATTTTTTTTTTACATTGGACTCGGGCAACATTGAACCTTCCACACTGAGAGCTGAGAGTGTTCTGAACATTTTGATATGAATCACCTGGGTATTATGTTATCTGCCTGCCCTCTAAAATGGTAATTTATAAAAGCATGTAAAATCGAGAAAATGCCCTTAGGGTTCAGAGGGTTAATAAACATTCACTATTGTTCAAGCGTTGATTCATGGTTTGGTGTGGTTTCTTTAATGGTTACTGGCCGATTAACAAGCCTGGTATGGTCGGCCTTAACACCCAATAATGAAACACCTGGGTGGTGGATTAGAACCTGAGACAAAAAACAAACTTTCTCAGCACCCTGGTATCATGCACTGACCCAGGGTAACCAACACAAATGTTGATTAACTTTCCTGCGGCGTCACAAATGGCCTGCAGCTGCAAATAATAAATAGCTTCTGATTGAAGTAATCTTGGGCATCCACATGGCACCCATCAATGGCCCCAACACAGCAGTGACGTGCGGTCAGGGTAGGCAGGGTAGGCAGTGCCTACCCTGGCGCCGTGTGCAAAAAATAAAAAATAAAATAAAATATTTTTTTTATTTAATAAACTTATATTTGTATTATTACTGTTAATTATTTCGATCTTTACATGTAATCCGCGATTACTTTAAAAAAGTGTAGACGTTTTGATTAGAAACGTGGCAGTTAGTAAGTTACGCCAAAAAAATATTGTGCCTTTGCTGTTTCCCATTCATTGTGTACGGGAAAGAATCAGTGCCTTTGCGCCTATTCATTGTGGACGGCAAGAAAAAAAAAGTTTTCGCGCATGCGCACTTGATTCTGTATTATTTAACATGTACGCAAATAAGCATAATTCTTTGTGCCTTTTTTACGTAAATGGTATGCCACATAAGCCTTTACGTTACATATCATTCATGGACCAATTAAAATCGAGATATTACTAGACATTTACGCAGCTTAGGCTATGCTCATTCACGTCGCGTTACCCCGCGGATTTTTAAGTCAACATTGCAGCTGCCGTGCCCGCAGATATTTCAGACTGGAGGAATTTTAACAAATTGGATTATAATTTAAAAAGGAACAGAATGAATAGCAAGAGAAAGGCCTGTGCCAGCCTTGGACGGTGTACAGCAGCAACAGGGACAAACAATGTTCGAGCATTTCAAACGGACAGGTAGCCTACATGAACGGAAGGATGCAAGCTAGCTGTGCTGTCAGTCAGACTGTCACTGGATTACTATCGTCTTGCTTATTTCTACAGCCAGGGAGTCAGATTGGTGAGTCAGAAACTTGTTTGGGGTTTATTTAATAATAAAGTTGGATGAATTGATACCGAGTGCAATCCATTCTGCATTTTATATTCAATTGAGCAGTTGTGTTTTCATTGTTACTGACGGACAAACCTAAGCTCTGCAATGTGGATAAATGGTTACATTCTGATGCTGGACAGGTCCATGGGGCATATGCTACTGGTACTTTATCTATTAAGATAAAGTTTATGGAGTGGAGTTGCCATCAGTTATGCTGTAGTCCTACATAATGATGAATGCTGTCTTTTATTTTTAAGTTGAATAGAAGTAGTACCGGTAGTTTGAATTGGCGAAGGTTTGACTTGTTGCCTTACGTTTTTCGGCCCTCGGTGTGAGGGACGGGTCCGTTAAGTCGATGGATGCGATGTTTAATCATTTAGACCAAACTACAGTAGGCTACGGGCAAACCTGAAGTCACCGTCGTGACATTTCATATACGTCCCGTGTGTGAGTGAGTGAGTGAGTGAGAAAGAAAGAAAAAAGAAAGAAAGGGAGGAACTTATTTGAAATCGGCCGTGCGTGCCTGTTTGTTGTTTATTGTTTTTGATTTAACAATATATAGGAAAATATATATAGAGAAATCTGGCTTTCAGAACTCAGTGCCTACCCACTCACTGACCTCACCGCACGTCACTGCAACACAGGTGTTGAATGTTGGGCTCTTAGCCAGGAGTTTGGGCTCTGCCGTTCTCACCACACTGCCAATGTGGGAAACTTGATGACTGGGTGAAATCCAGGTGAAAAGTTTTAAAATGAGAACATAGGGATACCTTCAGTTTTGTTTGGTGCAAGACCACCTTTGAAATCATCCTCCATTGGTGAAAACAAAAACTCTATTTCTGGAAAGATATCTTAAAAGCAAATGTTTTTTTATGCATGTAGTCGGCCTATTTAGTTGTCTCATTAACCTAGGTGAAATAAGTAGTGTGTAGCACATTTTAGTAGCGACTACATGTTTAAAATTATATTATGCGCCTCATTGTTGCAGTGAAATGATAACTAATAAGACACATGGTTTTAGAGTAGGCCTACTAATGGCACACAAACAATGCATGTAGGTTTCTGTGGGAGGGTGTAGGTTAGTCGATATAGGCCTATTTAATGACACTTTTGGCACATACTGTAATTTACACCGTGTAGTGTAGGCTTATGTTCTTACCATTCCGTGTGGCATCTAGTTCACCCTTGATGAGTTCACCAGCGGCCTTCGTGGCTTCTAGCTGGCTGGTTATTGTAGTGTTTGCGACACTGCCGTATATGGTATTGGTCATGACGTATGTACATGAACGAGTCTGACATGCATGGCTATCCCGGAGATAAAGCATCAGTACTGATAAACAGGTGTCCGTTCGTCTCATTCCTATGATAACCTACAACATCACATTGGCGACGAGGGTAAATATGGAACTATAAAGTCCGGAAGAGAAGAGGAATATAAAACGTCTCGTAGACTGCGGTACTTTAGCTAGCTTCACAGTTAGCATAGCCAGCATTCCGAGTACTGAGTGGCCAACGCTACACGCCGCACTCGTCATACAGGTTGAGGGCTGGATACAATGTAGTTGATAATTCCTTCTCCCCGGACATTTGACCATCCATCAGAGATGACTGTAATACAGTCTGCTTTGTTGATGGTTTGCTTGACCTTTGTTTGCACTCTGTCGAACTCTTCATCCAGCAAATGAGTAGATAGTGCATGTCTGGTTGGGGTTTTGTATGCTGGCCGGAGAACATTGAAAAATCTCTTCCAGTACACATTGGATGGCAGCATCAGGGGTGAGCCAGTTGCATAGACTGCACGAGCGAAACACTCATCTGCATTTCTCTGGTTACGTTCATCCATAAAATCAAAGAATCCTCCGATGCCAGAGGAACCAGGAGCTGAGGAGACTGAGAGGCTGTCTGACTCTGACACAGCAGATTCATTTTCCCCTGGAGTAGAACTCTTGTCTGCTGCATGTTTTGAGCCTTGAGGATTTTTTTTTGCACTTTTCAAAATGCTGCTGCATTTTTGTGGCATTCTTCACGTATGTCTTTTCACAATATTTACACATATACAACACCTTTCCTTGAACATTAACTTGTGTGAAATGTCTCCACACATCGGATGGCGAACGTGGCATTTTTCTGTAGAATAAGATAAAAACAGCTTGTTAAAATACTAATGCAATAGCATGAACAGATATTTAAATAGTAAGCCTATCCAAACAACTGGAATGGTCATTAAAATATTCAACAATTGATGTACAGAAAATCCTCTTGCAGTAGGCAGAAAAAGCAGCATGACATTTGAGGTAGCTAGCTAGCATCATAAGAAAGCCTCTTGAATAGTAAATGAAATGGTGCTAGCTACAGCTTACATTTAACAGCTAGCTGATAGGTTAGCTTTCTACTGTAAATACATTTAAATTAGATATTTGGAAGTTAAACATTAATACCATACATCAAATATATTTGTCAACTATGGGGTAAATATATTGGCCATAATATCATCAACTTACCTCACTTTATGTAGTTCAAATGCTCAAATGTGTGTCTTCAAAAATCTTCTGCTCTGGGCTTAATGTAGCCTCAATGCTCCAGGGTTCTAGAAATCATCTGTGCATGTGATGGAGGAATGCACAGTGCATGTAGGGGGCGTGGCCTCAATACCCCTGCAGTAAGCAGTGTGCTGTGTGCATGTGATTGAGGAAAAGCACATATTCTCAAGTGTGAAAGCATGAAAGCTGGTTTATTTAGTCAAGAATATGCTAAATATACATTTCCCCCAACTATATTTAAAATCACTTTTAAGGGCAAACCTTAAATGTGTTAAATGTTTGGTTTATTCCTGTTAATTCCCAAAAGTCCCGTTAATTCCCTTGGAAAGTTTCCAACTTTGAAAATTCCCGGAATTTTGCAACCCTAATCACATTACACCTTCAGTTGATATTATATAATGTCTCATGTATTTAATACATTTAGTTCTCACCGTTAAAGTTGTCTGTTTTCTCCCCACTTGTTTCAGAATGTTCACCAGTAAAGTCTGCATTAAATATGCTGTCCCTTTTTTAAACTGAAATGCAGCATCACATTAGTGGTAGTGGAGCCACTGAATCGTTCCATTAGCCAGAAATAACCTCCTGAAAGGTGGAAGAGGGAGAAACTGTACTTACTGAGAGGACGACTAAGTATACAGATAAACACTGATGTACTGGTTCAGAGCAGCATTGATCTTTCTCTCTGAGCTGGACTTATAATAGACTGTCTCTTCTTTTTATTGTCTAGAGAAGTGTATCCCATTGTGACATATCTACTGTTTTAAATATAACTCAAAGATAACTGAAGGGTCTGGATACAAAACTAGAGTTTCTCATTTAAATTATGTTATTAACATAATTTTATTGGAAAATGATCATGTTTTTGAAAAAGAAGCCAAATATGACAGAAAAGTCTAAGCTTGTACAAAGAGACACAGTAACATGAGCTTCAAACAACAGCAAGATGAAGTCATGTGATTTAGAAACCAAACCAAAGCCCCCAGCACGTTAGTAATATAATCTCTCTGTTGTGAAGACAATTAATTAATGAGGACAATAATGCACACTAATTCATTTTTTGAAATAACATTAGCCTATGCCTATGTTTGCTTCCTGACTTAGGAATGTAAATGATGACATGATCCTGCTTGAGGGAATTGCCCGAGCTATTTTCCCATTGTGAGTGAGCCATAATATCCAGCTGTTCTCCCACAGAGCTTAACTGTCACTGGAGAGGTCTGCATTATGTGGAGAAGCTCCTGGAGCTCTGTGTTTAAATCTGCGGGTCTGGACTAATTATTAATGCTGACTGGAGCCTGGCAGCAGAACAAGAGCCTGCCTGGTTTGTCGCGTGTCTTTCTGGCTATTTGCCTTCAAGTTCTTGCCTTTGAGTGTTTTGCTTGCCCTTGTCTTACACCTGTTTTTCATGTCTCTCCCAGGAAGTTCGCCAACCCTGTCATACACCCAAGACCCGACTGAACAATCAAGCCACCTGGACCGTTAGCCATTCGCCAACAGCCACTAGCAGCCATCTTTCACGCCCTGCATCCTTATAAAATGAATCATTGTTTCAGTGTGCGTTTGCTTCTGAATCCACTCCAGCCCCTGTGACAGGAAAAGCATATCAGTTGTCCCAAAATGCATTCAGCGATATAGGACCATTTCTCAACAACAGATCAAGACATATCAATTCATCAACTTCTCATCACTGTCTAATCAGAGGACAATTAATGGAACCCTAATATTTGTGCTAAAGCCTCTTTATGATTGGACCATTGAGAGGAATATGTGTTGTAGGGTGATGAGAAAGAACAGCTAGAGGGAACATTTACTGAGAGAAAGAGATACACTCAAGAAAGAGACAGTGAGGGAGAGAGACATGTTTTAAACCTCAGGGCTCCATCTCTGTGTCTCCATGGTGTGTGATTGCTTCAGGAAAGGCAGCCGCTGTGTCAGTGATAGAAATGTGAAGCTTTTTGCTGGAGAGTAGGATCCCTTTGGATTTGTCAGAATCACTTTTATATTTCTCTCTCACATCAACACATAGGGGAATTTAAACTATGGCTCGGTTCCAACCTCTATCTACCATCACAGTGGCCCTCATTTATCAACCTTGCGTAGACCAGAAATTTGGGTGTACGTACATTTCCACGCAAACCTCGGCATTTATCAATATGGACGTGAGCGTAGGATACGCTCAAATCCCACGCCAGCTCTCAGCTCGTGTACGCAAGTTTGTAAACAGCATGGACTCGCAGTGCAGGCTGTGCCGGGTAGCCGATTACTTTGTTGGACAATTATTAGAAGATAATAGAAATGCAGTGTTTGCTCAGACCGAAATAAAGATATTAATCACTTAAAAATGTGCAGCTTGTGGTGTGCAACTGAGTAGGAGCACTGATTCATTAGTGCACACACCGGCCATGGGACTGCGTAAGGGCAGTTGTCTCCGTCTGGAGCAGCTGGGGGGACACTGAGGCACGGGGGCTGCATTCATTCAAAATGTTAGCCACAGTATTAAATATGTAGTAGGCCTACACTGCTCTTTATGATAAAAAATACACGGCACAACATTCAGCTTAACATTTTATTTATTTGGCGCACTTTTTAGATGTTCATTCCTCTTTTAATGTGTCATTGATCGCTTAAGCGAGCGATTTATTTCCACCGGCACGTTTTTCCGATCTGCTGGTGGAGCAGGACAGTGGGCGCTCTCACAGCTGATCGTTGCCGGGTCGGCTTGTGCAGCTGACGGCCGGGCTGACCAAGCGCATGCTGTCATGAGTAAAACGCAAAATGTGTTATTTTTAGTTTTTAAACCCCTTTTGAGTAGTGCTATCTAAAAGGGCCAATACATTTTAATCATTCTGCAGACGTGTATTTCTTTCATAGGGACCATTATCGGACAGTTGGTGCGTCTTTTTCTCCTCTACCACTTATATTATGCCCGCACCCCCAGCCCAGTTGGTTGCATTTCAGAACAGCAACACGCTTTTTTTAGTGGCGATTTTTGAGTCAGATCACTTTTTCTTCGTCTATTCAAAGAAATGGCGACATATAATGCCTCGTTTCCACCGAGTAGAGCGGGTCGGATCGGAGCGGCTCAGAGCGGGACAGCTCACTTTTAAGAATCTCGGTGTTGTTTCCACCGCCGACCCTACCCTTACTGGTAGGGCGGGGTTTAGGCTGGACTGCGATAGCCGCCGCCAGACAGTGGGTCAAACTATCGGGCTGTGGAACTGTGGTCAAGCCAGCGGTCTCTTGTTTTTGCTTGGTCAAACCAGCCGCTTCTTTATTTATTCCCCCTGTGTTGTGAGCACAGAGACGGCTCGGGGCAACTGATAGAGACAGTGAGCGAGCAGCGCTGGCTGCAGCAGCTACGTGACATCGTAGCAGTGGGACACAGTGTAGCCAACTGATTCATTTAATGACGAGGAAAAACACCACACAATAAACAGTGCCGCGCTCACATTTTCGCCAAAACTCTCTTCACTCTAGCCGAGGTGACTACAAACGGCGGAAATGATTCAAACCAGCCGCTTCTTTATTTATTCCCCCCGTGTTGTTGTGAGCTTGTATTTTACTACTATCTATGGCGTAAACACACAGAGACCGCTCGGCGCAACTCATAGAGACAGTGAGCGAACAAACAGTGCTGGCTGCGGCAGCTACGTGACTATGGGACACAGTGTAACCAACTGATTAATTTATTGACGAGGAAAAACACCACACAATAAACAGAGCTGTGCTCACATTTTCGCCAAAACACAAGACTCTCTTCACTCTTGCCGAGATCTACACATGGCGGAAATGATTCTTTCGACCAATCAAATGACGGCAGTGTGTAGCTCCGCCTTCTCATGCATTTTCGGCCCGCTTTCAGGCGGCCAGTACCCCTACGGAGGAGTACTGAGATCGGGAGCGGCTCAGAGCGGTTAGGTGCGCTTAAACCGTACCCTACCCAACTTTTGGCAAATGAAAAGCCAAACTACCCGGACCGAACCGCTCCGATCCGACCCGCTCTACTCGGTGGAAACGAGGCATAATTGTATATGCTGTTTTATAGCATTTGAGCAATAGCCATATGTAAACCTAAAATGCAAAATCCTCAGCTGGAGATTGTTTGTTGTCAACACCAATGCTGTTGACCGCAGCAGTTATTTTCTTCCTAACTGCTGCCTTCTGTCGTTCTTCGATGCCGCTTGTAATGCTCCGAAATGAAACTCTTTATTTTTCTACTTTCGCTGTTATTCTGTCAATTTCTACTTCAGATAAGTTCTTCTTTTGTGCCGTAATGCGCATATCCATGTCGCAAAACCTCTGGGCGAGGCCTCTAAACTGAGAAAATATAGGGGCGTGGTACGATTGTTTTCAGTCTCCACATTTATCAATAATGGCGTGGCGTACGCCGAGATTGGCGAGATACGACTGTTTGATAAATCCCACGCGATACCTGGCGTAGGGAGGTATTTGCGCCAGAATCTGCACCAGTTTCCACGCAAGTTTGATAAATGAGGGCCATTGTGTGTTACAATACTATGTCCCAACATCCTCTGATGTTATGTGGCTACATATCACATAGCTATACCGTACCATACAAAGCTTCTCTGTACTGCCAATACTGTAGGTGGTGCACGCTTTGGAGAAATTGAAAAATTGCGATTATAGTAGCCAGTATTGCGATTTGCGATGCGTTTAAATAAATACATGGTATTATGATTCTGCTTGCTTGGTTTTTAAGGAACATTTGTTTTGAAACCTGTATATCTCAATTTAAAAAAATCACATATTAAGAATCATTGAACATAAAACTAAAGCTTGAAATAGGCTAGTATACCTACTGTTTTAAAAATAAAAAAATATATAGTTTAGAAAATGCAATAAACAGTATTTTTCCATGACAATAAATGCATTCCTTCAAAGTGCAATGACAGAAGCTGTATGGCACCTATTTTGTTTTTATATATATATATATTTTGGGCATTTTTATGCTTTATTGATAGTGCAGAGAGACAGGTGAAACGGGGCGAAGAGGGGAGTGACATGCAGAGAACGACAGCGGCGACGCCCTACCAACTGAGCTATGAGCGTTTGGAACGTTAAAGACACAAGTGTACACATATTTACAATAAATTGTAATAACAGCCATTTGTGCGGTTATGTAATTGCACTAGCTCACATCACGATTGGGATTAGAGAAATTGTGCAGCACTACACCCAGTATTACATTTAATATGATGTGATACATTTATTAATGTGCTCCGTTGAGACCACTGAAACTATCTAGGCGTATTCCACATATGTATGCACACGTGCACCTAAAACAGGCGCTCTCTGGAGCCCTGTGAACTGTCTTAATGTGCTACAAGAAAAACAGGAATATCACAACTCTCCAACCTGCTGATTGAAATGAAAAAGTAGCAACATCATTTCAGTTTGAATAAAAATTCAAGTGATGTTTCATTTACATGGACAGTGTTTGCAGCAGTCCAGTAACGTCTCTGGAGTTCAAAGTCACCTCCGGATACAGTATTTCATTGGCTGGCTCTGCATGCCCTGCTCTTCCCTGGACCAAAGTGAGCGACACTTCAGCTTGAAGAGCTTTCAAGTGTCTCTTCAAGTTGTACAGGTAGATGTGAAGACCAGACGACTCGATCTTTAAAAAACCTCTTCAAAATGCAGTTCCTCTAAAGGAACAGACTCAAAATGAATCAGAAATGAATCAATTCTTTACAGCATCAATAGTCAGGTATAACTCCTGTATACATTAAACTCATAATAATGACTTGATGTGGTAAATATGGCTTTCCATGCTTTCCACTGTGACTTTTTATTGTAAGATTTAAAATCCTCTCTTAACACAGTGTCTAATGGACAGGATGTATTTAAGCCTACAGTAATGCAGAGCACTAGACCCTCTGCAATTCAATTATAATTACTCTGTTTCACTCTGCGAGAAATTTAATTTCCTCGTCATGTTCTCATTCAAATATCCAGAGTCAAAATGGACGCTTAGGAATACAACTACCTATAATGTGGAGATAGGTCCATATTAACATGTTGACAAAGAGTCAGACACATTGAGCATGTGTGCACACACTGCACAGAGGTTGATCCTGTGATGTGTGTCAGGTGACTGTGCCAGACGTTACTGCATCACACATACACTGTCAGGGTTACACACCATGATTAGCAGAGCTGTACCACTGGTTTGAGGCAACACCCGCAGGATCACACACTTTACAGCACCCACTTTCCCAATCTAGCGGCTAGCACCCATTCTTCTTTTAAAGCACCCATTGCTCTCTTTATTGCACTCATTATTTATCACCCAGTCTTCCGGTGTCGACCGTTAGGAGTCCAGAGAAAGATTTATTCCACTAGCTGCTCACAACAATGTGCTCTGCTCTCTTCAGGAGGCTCAAATGGCCGGCTGCTTTTTCTGAGCTGGCCAGACTTTACAGTCAAACTGAAATATATGATGTTGATAACATAAAACAGAAGTTGCTGCCACTGCATGTCTCTGAATTTGAGGACTCCTGTGGAGCATTGTCTGCCACAGACAAATGAGAACTGTCCATCCAGCTGTGACAAATGGATCAGTGGATCATTGTGTTGGCCTCAATTTAAAGAAACAAAGTATTGTTCAGCATATGTCAGCTATGTGCCTCTATTTGGCTTTTAATGTTTACCTCAAACAAAACAAACTGTTCCTGAAACAATAAGGACAATGGCAGCTGAATGTGTCTCTCTGCTCTATTGTTGCTTCATGTCACTGATGATTTAGTTTTGAGACTCCTGCTGTTGTGCCCTAAAGCAAGGCACCAAACTTAATGGCTTCAATCAAACTTCCAGCTGAGGAGATGAATAACTTTATTTAAATTCAAACAGTGGTGCCCAGACTCAGGTAAGGGCGTCGGTGGTGGGAAATGTATTTTACCTGAATCCAAAAAACAAAGAAAAAGCTATGTTTTGTGTTTGATTTGTGTGTTGGTTGTGAATTCACCATGCATTTCAAACAGTTTCATCATGTAGTCATTTGGAGCTCGACTCTATATGTGACTGTGCTGATGGGGACAATATAACAAAAGAATACAGAAACACAAAGATGACTGTCTACACACAGACCAGGGACAAAATAAGCACTTTTCAGTTCTACTTTTGGGACCACAAGCTGGATTATGTTGAAACTTACAAATATTTGGGTTTTATGTTGAGTGATCATATGGATTTCCAGCATGGCACACAGGTACTGGCTGGTTCTGCGGGTAGGGCTCTTGGTGGAGTAATAGCTAAAACTAAACAGTTGGGAAATCTGGGATATGCTACCTACTCTAAATTGTTTCATACATGTGTGTGTCCAGTCTTGGACTATATGGCAGGAATATGGGGTGCTAAAGTAAACGTGAAAGGAGAGACAGTGCAGAAAAGAGCGATACGATACTTTCTGGGAGTTCACAGGTTTGCCCCAGTCCTTGCAATAGTGGGAGACATGGGATGGGAGCCAAGTGAAGTAAGGTGGAAGGGTTGTATGTTGGCTCTATGGAACCGTCTAATAAAAATCCCAGAGAGGAGGGTTGCCAAGAAGGTTTTCAAATGGGACGTGACTGTGAAGGGTGCATGGGCAAGTGAGGTGCAGGAAATATTCACAGATATTGGAGCCACTCACCTTTTCCAAAGTGAAAATACAGTGAATATAGTGTCCGCTAAGGAAACTCTTTCCAATACGTATCAAGATAAATGGGCACAGGACATTTTATTTAAACCAAAATTGAGGACTTATGCTTTGATTAAGAACTATTACAGGAAGGAGAAATATGTGTGTGCTCCTTTATCTAAAAAACAAAGATCACTGTGCGCCCAGCTACGCTCTGGAATCTTGCCCCTGCACCTAGAGACAGGACGTTACCGCGGGGTCCCAGAGGAGGAAAGACTCTGCGATTATTGTACCATTGATGTGGAGAACGAGTTTCATTTTCTGTTTTATTGCCCTCTGTACCATGGGTTGCGTCAGACATTGTTCGATCAGTGTGGTGATGTTGATTTCATGTGGATGACTGATGCAGACAGGCTAAAGTGGCTCTTTGACTTTAAGGTATTTGCCCTGGCTGGCTATCTGGAGAAGGCCTGGGCCAAGAGAACAAAACATACTTATCAATGAGATCTTTCTGTTTTCTTTTCTTTTCTTTTCTTTTCTTTGCATCTGTTTCCTTGTTGTCCTACTGCAAATTGTGATCTCCATTTATTTACAGGAAGTGAATGTTATCATGTGAATTTGATTTAGTTGTTGGTGTCTTATAATCCCGAAGGGGATGGGTCCTTGTTTGGACATGACACAATAATAAAAATTCATTCATTCATTCATTCATTCATTCATTCATTCATTCACATTGCTACTCACATGCTGTAATGAAACTATCTTTATTCACAGCCTTCAAACACAGAGCCACTGAAATGCAACTGTGAACAGACTGAATGAGAGAACACACCCTATTCCTCTCCTCAGTTCTCATATATGTACAACTTAACTGTATGAGAGGGAGAGAGAGAGACTCAGAAAAACAGCAGTGCACTGTGTTAAAGAGACATAGCATGATTCAGACAAATAAAAAGTTCAACAAAAATAGTTGAACATGAACCATATCTCAAGGTAGGTCTGCTGCTACCCTGACCTGCTGATAATACCACTGTGTCTCACCTATTTTATTCTCCTTCAACTTGTCATTTTATACATTTTGTCTGAGTTGATGGCCAATTACAACATTTACCCAGCAGCATGCGACCTGTATCCTGTGAGAAACATCTTCTGTGAAACACATACACACAGTTGGTTTTACACATACCGAAGACCAAGATGAAAGAGGGGGAACTTATGTTCTGAACATAAGTTCATATGTACAAGGTCAAGTTCTTGAATCATCTCATGTCACCGTAATTAAAACTCATCCCCCAGATATTGCTAGAAACTCAAGGACCTGGACACACGAACAGACTGGTTCGCATACACATTTATTCAGGCATAAAGCCTTGTGTCTCTGTTCATTTCTTTGTCTCAATCATGTATGCCACACTTGTGATGCATGTTGATTCCCTTGCTTTTGCTGTTGCAAGTAAAAACCTCACCTGCTTTGAAGCCTGCCTTGACTCAGATCTCTTTATTTAAAACACTTGGGTTTTTGATAAAATAATTTCTTTAACAGTTGATATTTTCTTTCATTCATTTTTTGTATTTCTCTCAGTGAAGGTTGTACATGTTTTAATCAGCAGAAGCCACAAGTTAAAAACATTGAAACTGAGGTTAAAAACTACACATAATTTATTAAAGAGATATGTTAGAATACATGTTACTTCTTTGAGACGGGTGAATTAAATTAGGAGGTCATCACACATACATAAAGTTAGAAACCTTTGGTTAATAATGGATACTGACTCAAGGTGCCTAGTTATTATGAAATGTGTGAATGTGCAGCTATGTGAGGGAGTGTGTGATAGAGAAGACTAGACCCAGTGTGTTTTTCTCTTTCCAGAACCAGAGAAGGAAAAACATCATTAAGCAGCTCCAAAGCATCCATCTGGGGAGATGGGACACTGATACTGGATGAAGAAGAAGTGAAAGAGAGATGTTCTTCTCTCTATCATTTACCACACACACACACACACACACACACACACACACACACACACACACACACACACACACACACACACACACACACACATTCCCTAATGAACTGACAAATGATTCATTTATCTTAACTGCCAACCATTGTTTCCTGCCTCCTCTCCATCCAGTATCAAGTGCTCTCCCTTGTTCTGCTCCTCAGTCAGGCTTCACACTGCTACATTCCCAGCCAGCAGAGCAGCACTGAGTCAAATATGACCAGCTAGAATCTGTGAAACAGCCTTAGTCACCTCTGATCAGTCAGATAGGTAGAGGGCAGAGCATTGAGGACAGTTTCACTGCTGAACCATTAACACTCTGGGTTTACACTCCATACATCCAGCTCCAACATCTGGAGCTGAACTTTATCAAGTGGAAACACTGAGAAACACATAGAGACTGTGGGAGATAAGGAAACATGTCAGGGTGAAATGCAGTCACAGAGGGTTAGAGGTGTTATGGTCCACTAAAGAGAATTGGTGTTTCATGGTTCATTAGACACTAAATGAACAGTGTACAACTACAAAGAGCATCCATTCATAGGTATACATTTAGTTTTTTCCATGCCTCCCTTTTCCTTACAAAAATATGGAATATAACGATATTGCATTCATAATACATGTGTGATTTCATGATAGACTAAACCATATTTATTAGCAGAATGCAGATCAGGTGAAATACTTGCATGTTAAATACAAGCAATGTCAAAAATGTATATCGCATTTGATCAATGACCCTAAATGTTAATGTGATGTATTACTCCAGCCTCTATATGATATGTGACATGGCATGAGATGATGATGAATGTACTTTTCTGGCAGAGGGATCTCCCTTAGTCCCACCATAAGAAAGGATTTATAGCACCCAGAATCTCATACATTCAGCATGAAAATCATATATTTTTTTCAAAGGCAGTAAAACACAATGCAATAAATTAACACTGACCCACTGACAGACTCATTCAACTGCTAAACAAATAATCATGTTTTACCTGCATTTCAGGATCCACAGAAGAAGGATGATCGAGTTTGGGAGACACAACGGAGAAAAGAGAGAAAAAGAGAAATACAATTAAAAGCCAACCTTATACACACGTGAATCAGCTCAAAGTCACTGCAGTAATCAATGGGTTACATAGCTCTTCAATATACTGTATCTCACTGAAAACAATAATGCATAGCAGAGGTTGGCATAGCAGACATGAATCAATAGAAGCAATGA